>CAJHZI010000214.1:282500-490000 GCA_905160935.1 Enchytraeus crypticus | reverse complement strand
TTCTATATATTACATCAAAAAATAACTAAAAGAAAATATTTTACATTAAAAAATAACTGAATAAAAACGTTCACGTATCACATCTGCATTCATATCGTGATGCTCGACTCATGTGAATAATTCTTATCCAGTCAAGCGAAACCAAACGGCACAGGTATGATAAACTCTGTAGGCTGACTGGCGATATATATATATATATATATATATATATATATATATATATATATATATATATATATATATACAGTATAAATAAAATACATACAGTGATATCCGCACGATGAAGATACTTTTTCTTCATTTTGAGGAACATACTCTCTCATTATCTCTCTGTTAATAATCTACATAATAACATTTACACTTATACGATTTGTAGGACTTACCGTTTGTTTAACTACACATCTGACTGGCCTGTCTCCACTATGAGCCGTCATTGTTATGTAGATGAGAGGCGTTAGCGCCTTGTGCGAGCCAGGCTAAAATATATCATAGGGATATTTTCATTTGGTAGAACAGTTTTGCACGTAAGAATCATAGACAATAGCCAAACTTTTTTAGAGTAATAACTGAAACTACATGGAACGTTTAACGTCGTTGTTGTTCATAGACGGTCAGATAGAAGTCGTACTGAGATTCGAACCCGTTGTCTCATCACTCTCACTTATGCAATAACAAATAAATAACATGAATTCTAATGCGTGAAATGATCAACCATGTTCAAATCCAGCACGTTTTATACAATATGTTGAAACAGATAGCCAATTTAGTTCATTTCCGTGTAATCAGTCCTATAGTTGTCCGGGATTTTACTCTCAGATCAGCGTGGCCGAGAATCGAACCCACGAGATTGCAATTCACTTCAGGATCGGTCAGTTAAAGTTTCGCAACTCTAACCATTGCGCTATTGAGACATTCAGATATAAAGTGAACAACCGACTCAGTCAACAGAGTAGACTCAGTAGTCCACATACTTGAACATTGTTCAATAGAATACACAACATTTCTAGTCTCTTATAAAGCTTGCAATCTCGAAATAAAGTTAGACTTTAGGTCTAATTCAAAAGCAAATATTTAATCTAAAACATACAAATCCCTTTATAAGCATAAAGCAATGGAATTTGTACGATTTTATTCTCAACAGGCAAAATAAAATTTTTTAAATATTGCGACTAATGCCAGTAACCTATCCAGTGCTGTAGCTGGCATATCAATAAAGAAGACTGTGGGATGAACAATGTGACTCGTTTAGCTGGGATTTAGCTATCAAATGATAGCAGCTATGTTTAATTTTAAAAAGCGATTAGATTGTCGAACTGGTAGCACATTCGCTCGATATATAAGAGGCAACGGGTCGAGTCTCATCGATTGTCTCTGGTTATATTTTGTGGTAAATGAAATTACGGAAAATAATCATTTTTGTTAAGGTTCCGCATCAAGCTTCTGTCAACTTCGGTGAATGTCTGCCTTAGTTGCATATATAATGATAATTACAAATAAAACTATACAAATTAAAACGATATCATGGCGGGATTTTGCGTACTTGGTTTAGTAGCGCGTCAATAATCGAAGTTAAGCTACATCGGCCTAGGTTAGTACTTTGTGGGTGACCACCTTGGAAGAACGAGTGTTGACAGCTTTGAAAGAAAAAAGTCCCAGGGTGATGGAAGGTTATTTCTAAATTCGCGTCTGCTGCAATTGATGCGCCATCAAAGGCAACGATTACTACTAACCATGGAGAGGAAAGGGAGGAAATGGGCCTTAAAAAGCATCTTTGCCTACTGACCCAGTGTGCTGTTGTTTTTAGTACAGTTGTATTTAGTAAGTTTTTGTCAATATTATTTGAATATTTTATCAAATACGACATATAATTATGAAGTATGTCTCCAGTAATAAACGAATCCACTCTTATATGTCAACTTATTACAGTCTTCGTCATCATGCTCACTGATTCGATGTAGCAGACTCCTGCTGATGCAGGAGAACGTATTCGATGTTTTTGTCTCCCTGCACTCTTTCCCTATTTCACTGACATACTTTTCGACTAGCAGCCGAACATTAACTGATTGATTAGAAATAAGTGCGTAATAAAGGTGCAATAATTATATAATAGGCGTGCATAAGTGTGTAATATACATGTAAGTAGCTTATTTGAATCAACCAATCAATCAAGTTAGAATGATTCGTTGATTCTTATGTTGATTCTTAACTATTTCACACTTAAGTCTATGTTAAGTAGGGCTATCCACAATCTAAGGAGCATTTTGTCCTCCATTTAACTTAAAATTGTTTTTTGAAATCAATTGCAGAAGCGTTACACGAGGCATTTAGATTAGCAAAGATTTCAGCAGTCCTCCCTGCAAGTTCTGCCGCGTGCAGAGGAGCTTTTCTGCAATATAGCTCATAAACATAACATAACAACAATTAGAGTGCTATTGTCGTCAGCAATGACAACAACGGGCGCTATTGAGACAAATCCAAGCCGGTGTAGATCTAAAAAGAAGGTCCAAAATGGTGCAAATTACAAAATCCAAAAAATCAATCCAAAGATATGAAAATTAAAGAAAAGGAGGCTTGCGTTCTGGTCGAAGCTCATAGACACTGGATGGAAAAGAGAGACGGAAAAGATAGGTCTTCAAATGCCTATGGAACTGCTCAATGGAAAACAAAGGCCGATGAGATTTAAACAAAGACTTCAAATGAGTAGATGGAAGAGAATTTCAGAACTACGGTGCAGCATAGGAGTAGGCTGATTAAATTAAGTAAAACTTTAATTGAGACACCGGCAGAACAACGAAACGGTTGTAGTAGTCAGAGAGCAAAATGTCTAATTGTTTTAGGATATGCTGCTTCCATCGAATTATAAAACTGTTTGATCTTACTAAAGACTTCCCAAGTCAACTCTTCAACTCTCGTAAAACATTCTAACCTGGTAGGCCTATAGTTGAGTGCAAAATCTCCCGGTACGAATACAATGAACACATCTATTAAGACGTAATTAAGGGCACTCGCTATCTGACTGGGAGTCTTTGAGTCTGTAGATTGTTCAATCTGCTTTCATTCAGTTTTGGGCTTCATTTGAATGCACCATAGTCGCTAGATTGTTTTATAAAGTTTTAGCTAAAGTATTTTGGTTATTTCTAGCATATAGGCCTAAAGTACGCAATGACAATAAATATATACATGTAGATGTAATTCCTAAATTAATTAGGCTACTTAATTAAGGTTTCCTTCAGTTTATGTCTGTTTTATGTAGTGATTTGGAAAATTGCAAATGTTTCCTTTCAATGCGAATTTAAAACTCTTCATTTTACAAATTTCTACGTTAATTAGTTTAGCTATTTGGTAAAAAGCTAAAAAGCTCAGGTTAACGTCAGTTTCTTCACTCGAAAGCAATGTCAGTGACGGGAGAGCCCAGGATTTGAACCCCGCACGTACTGATCCGTGTTCGAGTGTCTTACCGACTTCGCCACTGGCTGGAGGCAGTGGCGAAGTTTTGTATCATTTGTTTAATATCATTTATAAAACATCACATTTGGATGTGACCCGGGACTGCATGCACTCACTATTTTTTATGCTTACTTAAGACAGATGTGAAGATGATGAAGATGATACATATTTGACAAGATTTATTAATGACAAATGCCAAAAAGAAAAGTAATCCCCTATATTTATTATTAGATGCTCAGAAAATCCACCGATTTCATTACTATAATTTCAAAAAATTTCCCCTTCCGGGAGGGAGTGTAATAGCCCTCTTCTCGACAAAAGCCTCATATGTGCCTCCCTAAATTTTCTCTTGCCCCCCCTCTGGCCACCCCATTTTGCGTAAGCCAGAACCGCCCCTGGGCATAGAACTCTCTACAAGACCTTATAGGTCTCAACTCTATGTACAGATGCAATATTAGTCTACTACTCAATTAAAACACTATCTATATCGTGATGGTGTTCAACTATATAACGATTTTAATTACGGAAAGAAATTAACATTCCTACGCCAGTCATGACATATCTCACATCAGCTTAACCGACGAAGGCCAGCGAGTTTGCTCAAAACAAACAGAAAATAGCTTGAAATATACTGATAAAAACGCCAAGTGAGGATTGTCTATGAGGCAGTTAAGTCTAGAATATTGAAAGAAGGTTGATAGGCGCCATAAAATTCCGAGTGGAAATTCGCAACATTTTGCTCGAGAATATTGAAGCCTGCAAAGCTTAACCAGTGTTGTTTTGTAAATGCTACGTCTAGAAACTTACGCAAGACAAATGAATATGAAAGTATTGGGAACATACGAAAGATATGAACAGAGTTAACTTTCACTAATACATATTATGCTTACACAGAATTTCTTAGGCTCAATTTGCCGCTTAGTCAATATTTATTTTTAATTCGCACATGGTAGGCCGTAGAAAATTGCTATATAGTAAATTTATGTGCTATGCTATAAGACGATTATTTAATGTAGCTCTTAGAATATCTCAAACTACGATTAGGATAATATATACTTGCTTTTTAAAAAAAATGACGTCCCTGACATCATCCTTGTATGAGGAAACGGACGTTAAACCTTTATTATTATTATTACTATTATTATTATTATTATTATTATTATTATTAGGCAGATAATAAATTGGCTATACCTTCATAGTCTCGTTTGTCAGCAATATCTAATCAATTCGAATTATTTTGTAAAATACGTGATTAAATTCATGAAAATTTTTGGTATTCTTCACAATCATCATCTATATTTTAACGTCATTCTTGTCAATCATGCCAATAATCTTAATGACCCATTATTAATTGGTCATTAAGATATCTTGTTTTTCATCATGAAACTCATTTAAAAACGTTATTTTTCTGCAAAAATCTTACATTTTGAACGAACCTTATTTGCGTATAAGAAGCTTATAAGCCCTGTTTACATATGCATAATAATGCTATACTCTAAAATTAAGTGTAATCAATGAGATCAGACATTTTCAACATTTCACAGAGGAACAAATATTTTTCAGTAATTGAATCAAGGCTGCAGCTGACCAGAAACTGTCTGCTAATTAGCTCGCAATTATCGTCGTCCTGCGCAAACCGGAACATTCAGAATTTGTCCAGGCCTTTCCAGATAGCACTGTTACTACAGAATATAAAAATTATACATAATGTATATATATATATATATATATATATATATATATATATATATATATTATATAAATATTAGTATACTATTAGTTACATAATAATAAAACTAATAATAATAAATAATAATTATATTACTATAGAATTATTAATATATATATATATATATATATATATATATATAATCTATTACTAAAACAAAATATTGCCTGGCTGGAGCAAGTGGCTAAGTCTGAAAGAAATCGACCGCGGATCAGTATGTAAGGGGTTCAAATCCTGGGCGTGCCCGTCACTGACATAGCTTTCAAGTGAGGAAACTGACGTTAACCTTAGTTTTACCAGCTTTACCAATCATTACCAGCTTTACCAATCATTGTTAGACGTTCTGTTAAATTTGTATTTATCTAATTTTATTTCATTAAACAAGGGTTTCTTCTTGAAGCAGAAGTGTCCTATCCACTTTGATGCAATCTTTATCTGAGACCGTGAGTTTGCCAATCACTTTGCTGTTGCCTGTCTGAATTATCGAGGCTCTTTGACTAATTCAACTGTATAAATATCCCGTAAATTCTGCCATATTGCGTTATCGTAGCACTGCAACTTTGTTGTATTATTCTGAAGAGCGCTGAAGGATTTAATTGAAAACAATTACAAGCTGCGAGACATCACATATTTTATTTATTGTTTCATCTGTCACTGAACACATGTCGCAGCACCCGGCAGCTTGACAAGTCACGTGCTGTGTGCGTCGTTCTCGTCGCCTCTCATCGGTCGCTTTGATTAATTTCAGCTCCGGGCGACGCTTGACCTTATCAGTGTGATAGACCGGCGTTTAATTGCACTTAGCCACCTCGAGTCAGGCGAGTCGTTTAATTTTATCTGCTTTTTGTCTGTGGCTATCTAGAGCAACAACTTAATTGTGTTTTATGTCAATATGTTACGAGGTGACCATTTAAGTCGATTTATGTTTGATTTACGTTCGCAACAGATATATTGGATACTCTGTATGAAGAGGGCCTAGAGTTCGGTAAATAATTCTAAATGCTTTCACCGCAGACCTTTGATTCTTGTCTTTTTAAATTTTTAAAAAAATTTCACCGCAGATCTGGAATTCTCTTCCATCCAATCTTCGGAAGTCTTCTTTTAAATCACATCGGCCTTTGCTTTCTTATGAACCGTTCCATTGGCAGTTGAATACCATCCTTTTTCATCTCTCTTTTCCATTCAGTGTCCATGAGTTACGACCAGCCCTTAAACCTCATTTTCTTTAATCCCTTTATCTGTGGACGAATTTTCTGGATTTTGTAATTCGCAACGTTTTTGGACTTTCTTTTTGCTCGCCGGCTTGATTTTGTCACAATAGTGCTCGATGTTGTCATTGATGATTGTAGTACTCTAATTGTTGTTATGTTATGTTTTAAGTCATTTTTGAATATTCAAAAAGATTTTAAATCGTCATTTAATTAATCCAGGCCAGTCGATTGTCAAAATATTGATAAAGAGTCAAAAAGTATCTTTAAATAGTTAGCTCAAAATAGCATGCATGCAACAAAGTTTAGTATAATGTGTCTATTAACGATATAGACCAAATTCATGGCATGGATATCATAGAATCCTATGAAAGATGTACTCTTGACTTTCAATGTTCTGCAGTGGTCAAACGTTATCTAACAGTAGCTCTAAACTGGGAAGTTCAAGAACGATATAAAGGACTTGGTTTAGCGCTTGTATAGCAGCTATTTGGCTCTGAGTTGGCTTCACTATAAATGGATTTTCGAAATATTATCATTAAGAATCAACATTCCAATTCAATGCAATAAAATAAATATATAACCAATTTGCATTAAAATAAAGTGCTATTCAAAAATACAATACCTGAAGATTTAACATCTGCCATCTGGTTCCTCATATGAAAGCGTTGTCAGGGTCGTCTAAAGTGGACCATAAAGCATACAGGCAGTTTTACGCTATCATAAAGTGACTTTTAATGTAGAAAAGGAAAGAAATCAAGATTGATAACGTTGCAGTCCTTTAGACACAAAGGAAGATAACTAAGAGAACTGATCTACGAAAGATTGCGCAGATTAAATACAACATAACTGTTCGTAAGAACCTTTAAGAACATGATAGCTATCCTGTAGTCAGGGTATAAGTACAGCTGTTCGATAGAGGATAGGGAACTAGTACTTCGAGAGTATCTTACCGACTTAGCTACTGGCTGGAGCCAGTGGCGAAGTCATTAAAATACTCGACTGCAGATCAGTATGTGCGGGGTTCAAATCTGGGCTCGCCCGTCACTGACATCGCCTTCGAGTGAGGAAACTGACGTTAACCTTAGTTTTACCAGCTCTTTTTAACTAGTAATAATATAGAGAATGCAATAACACAAGAATAATTGCCAATTCAATGGATGATCAGAATTTCATTTTCAATGCATTCAACCTCATTCTACAAATGATTAAATAAAAATATTCATATTGACCCTTCATTTAGTGAGCCCTCGTTCTGTGTGTGACTTGGCTAAATATCGTATGTACTCGACTGTTTAGAATGATGACAAGTCCAACTGTACTTTAACTGATATATTTTACATTGCGAAAATTAGGGTATTATCACATTGGTGGAAGATTTGCTGAAGCTTCATGATATCTTCACTCAATTTCAAATTAGTCTGAAATGAGTAAACGCAAGGGTAATGAAAGATTTTACTTAATCTACGCAAACTCCATTGTTGGCTATTAAAAGGTAACTATTGCAAAATATCATTGAGAAGAAGCTACTTAACCCGAAATTGATAAGGAGTATCCCGGACATAATACGGGAGCCACATAGTACATGCGTGATGTATATAGCGCAATATTAACTAAAAACACAATTCGTTTCCCAAAAAATTCATCTTCATTATCTAGTCGATGTCCGCAGGTAGAGAGCTCACCACTATTCAACTAAGCTAAAAGACGGAGCAAGCTCTCGCTAATCTGCTTAACAATCCGCACTTCAACGTTCAGTTGATAGTTAGTCTTAAAGGATTAGCGGGGAACTCTCCTCCAATGGATGATGGGAGAAGATGATGTTATCAGGCTTCCACTGCGAGGTTTCAGTAAATAGACGGCTCTGTTTGCTGTATGTTGAAACAGTCAGCACTCGTGGCCAGCATGACAAACAGTGTAATTTTATTAGCAAAGTCATATAATTACTCGCTGAGTATGCAGAGATCTGGAGATCACTTTGAACTTTGTTTCATAGGGAGAAGTGAGTAATAGAACATGTGTATTGATAGAACACATGGAACACATACAATACACGGAGCACATGGAACACAGAGCGTAAACAGAACACATAAAACAATGGAACAAAAACATATGAAACACTAAAAGCACTTACAGGTAGAGCGCATGGAATAAATGAAATACACAGAACACATGAAACACATATTATATATAGAAAACACGAAACACATAGAACAAATGGAACACCAAGAACACATGGGACACATAGAACACATACACTGTAGCAAAGGTAGAACAATTGGAACACATGGAACATGCAGAACACATAAAACACATCATAATCATCATCCTCCCTAAATCCCAGTTTAACTAGGGTCGAGATACAAATAGACTGTCTCAAATCCTCTCTGTCCTATACCACACCACCAGCCAATCCCCTATTTGAGACTTTTCCATTCGTTTTCATTTTTGTAGCAATTTCTTGAGCCTAGGCGCTCACCAACCGAATGCCCTTTCTGACGCTGGTATGGATCTTAGTGTTTTAGTCGCCTTCTACGACACGTGCAGTCACCGGTTGGTCAATTCTTCAAACAACCCGGACACAACACGGGGAAAAACACATAAAACACATGAGTACAGAAAACACATAGGACTCTAAGAACATACAGGACACATAAAACGCGTGAGTACAGAGAACACATAGGACGCTTAGAACATATAGAACACATAAAACACATGAGTACAGAGAACACATAGGACGCTTAGAACATATAGAACACACAAAACACATGAGTACAGAGAACACATAGGACGCTTAGAACATATAGAACACACAAAACACATGAGTACAGAAAACACATAGGAGGCTTAGACTATATAGAACACATGGAAAGCATGGAACTCAACCAACAACTAGAACATTTGAAACACACACAACATATAGAACATGTGTAACACATAAAGAAGGCATATAGCACATAGAACACGTGCATTCAGTAATGTTTGACCAAAATATGAAGCATGAATAGCAAAGCCACTAAACAAACAAAGATTTTTCTCCAAGTTGGACATAAGGCAATGTTTGTAAAGGATTTGAGAGAATTGGTAATCCCACAACTGATGTTGAATATATATAAACTACTATTCAATGATTAAAGTATAAACCATAAATGCTTAGCATATAAATAAAAAGTACACTTTCAATAAATTTTTACAAAAGAAAATATGTGGTGTTGTTAACTTGAGCATAACCGGCATAGAAATTAAAACGTAAATCAGACAAAAAAGAAACAAATTACTAAGATGAGTAGTATATACAATTCTAAATATAAAGAACGACACAAATGGCGCATGTTTCATTAAATTTCTTAATGTTTCCTATTTTTTATGTTTGATTAAAAGGAAATTAGTCATTCTATTTTTAAATTTATATTGTCTCAAAAACATAGAGCCTCCAGTTAGTAAATTTTTTTCGATGTTTACAAATAGCTGTTGCCATTTATTCTTAATTTTAATTTAATCTCTCTCTCTCTCTTTCTCTTAGTGCACTGCCAACTGGCAGGTCCATGGCATATAACGCTTCAACTCTTCTTTGTCTTCTATTTTCTCTTCATGTCCACATTTGAGTGGATCTTTAAATCATCTAACACGATATACCGTTATTCCTGGGGGATTCTTCATATGACCAAGTGGACCCCCTATACTTTACTCAATTTAGACTAGGCAGAGCGTCATTCCCTGAGAAAAACTATCGATATATAGATCTACGCCATTGGCGTAGTTCTTGTTACTTATAATTGTATATACTACTCATCTTAGTAATTTGTTTTTTTGTCTGATTTACGTTTCAATTTCTATGCCGGTTATGTTTAATTTAATATAAATTACGAAAACGAAGGCACAGAGCAGTAGTATAAATCACTTATAAGCCATTCTAATCTGTGAATTACGCTATTAATTGGACACAATATTGAAATATTTGTCAACAAGTGAAAATATTAAAACAGTGGAAATACCATTTTAAAAAATGAACAAAGTTCAACAAATGAAAGTCTAAAATAATTTTTCAAGATTTTCTTGCGCAATCTCATATTTGAGATTTCTATTTAATGACGCTTATTATTGTTCTCCAGCCGATTTTACTTGTTTTCATTTCATTTACTCCGCGTTATCGCACTGTAGCAAGCTGTGTGATACTGGTGTAGATTCACAAAGCGGCGCGGCATTGCATTACTTTGAGATGTGTATCTCTGTGAATCCGCTCTCAATGTGAATCCTTCATAAACTTCAGTCATCTATGAATCACGACCTGATTGAGTTATAGATTTAGAGGGCGTTCAGTACACATATATAAAGTGTATTAGTACACACACATACACGCACACACTGGCCTGAGCCAGTGGCGAAGTCGGTAAGATGTACTCGACCGAGGATCAGATGGTGAGGGGTTCAAATCCTGGGATCGCCCGTCAATGACATCGCTTTCGAGTCAGGAAACTAACGTTAACCATAGCTTATATATATATACATGCATGTATAATTTATATATATATATATAATATTACTAAATTATATTATTACGTTTAGTTATAGTATTATTATATATAATATTATATACATATATACATATATGCATACATATATATATATATAATTTTCTCTCTAGTGTTCTACCAGATGACAGGTTCAATGCACATTTTCATATTTTTCATTTCCATTGAGCGTTCTTTCATGCTTCAAAAAGAGCATACCTTAAATCAACAAGTTAATCCCTTCACAAAAGGCTATGCCTTTCCCATACCTTATGCAGCTTATAGTATAGGAAAAAACAAGAAAATCTATACATATAATAAAGTATGTATAGGCCTACTATATATTATATAGGCTATTTATATTCATATTATATACAATCTAGGCCCATATTGGTATCACTAGCCTATATATGCAATATACCCCGTTTACTGCATACCTTATATATATATATATATATATATGTAAACAATTAGTCAATAAATAAGAATTTAATGTCTGGTTCCTCGCCCTAAGGCAACGTCAGGGACGTCTCTTGCAGACTCTACACAAATAGGCTCCAAAAGCACCACACGATGACTAATATTCCTAATATTAGGAAAGTGGAGGCGTTGGAAATGTGGATTTGGAGAAGAATGGAGAGGATCAGCTGGACTCAAAAAGGTTACAAATAAGGAAGTCCTGGAGAGAGTTGGCACAGACAGACAGTTGATAAATGTATTAAGAAATAGGAAGAAGAGATGGATAGGACACATTCTAAGGGGGGAAGGTCTATTAAAAGAGGTCATAGAAGGTAGAATGGAAGGAAAAAGAGGCAGGGGCAGGCCGAGATTAGGTATGTTAGATGATTTAAGACCCACTCATATGTGGAAATGAAGAGGAAGGCGGAAGACAGAGAAGAGTGGAGGCGTTATATACCAAGGACCTGCCAGTAGGCAGTGCACTAAGATATATATATATATATATATATATATTGGCCTATACATAAGCCTACTGCATGTAGATATATAAACATACAAAATGAACACATATATAACCTACATGTGTATACTTATATACAGTGTACATATAAGAAATTGAGGAATTAAGCTAACGGCTATTTGACAATTTTAATAGAGCTTTGACATTGATCACAATTTGATCTCTGGAAATTTTAATAAACAATAATAATAATAATAATAATAATAATAAGAGTAATAATAATAATAATAATAATAATAACAACAATTAGAGTGCTACAGTCATCAATGACAACATCGAGCACTATTGAGACAAAATCAAGCCGGCGAGTAAAAAGGAGGTCCAAAAACGGTGCAAATTCCAAAATCCAGAAATTCAGTCCAAAGTAAAGGGAGTTAAAGAAAAGGTGGTTTAGGCGCAGGTCGCTGCTCATGGACACTGGATGGAAAAGAGAGATGGAAAAGATAGGTCTTCAACTGCTATGGAACTGCTCATAGGAAAGCAAAGGCTGATGTGATTCAAATGAAGATTTCCGAAGATTGGGTGGAAGAGAATTCCAGATCTGCGGTGCAGCATGCTGGAAAGAACGATTAGATAGCTTAGGGCGCGAAGGTAAGCTAGGTCTCACAAGAGTAATTAATAGAAGACCGAGTAACAGCAGGCTGCATCACGTTAATCAAGTGAGACATACAAGTTTGTCCAGGGATGGTGATGGACTTGCTAAAATTATGAAAAATTATGAAATTATGGACTTGTGATAATCTAATCAAAGAGATACACTAGCTAAAACTGGCTAATTCGATATACTATAACGCAGAGCTAATTTCCGCAAAACTACTGAAAAGTAGGCCTACACTGTCTAAATAAATAGATTATCATGGGACGCTATATTTGCAGCAAAAAGTAGTTCAGAAGTTAGTTCTGACAAAAGTGACGCGGTCATTAATGCGAGGCAGAATTCTCCAGCATCATAATACATTTGAAAAACTCAAGAACTGCAATAACATTTGCAATCTTCTGTTGCAATCCGTAGTAATTCATTATATATAAGCAACCCCCGATGTAAAGTTTGTTGTTCAGTTGTACTGCCGATATTATTCGTTTTTATCGACACCAGATATTCTCTTGCTCTGACTCTCTCTATATCAGAACATGTCACCGACATCAGCAATGAACTAATGTTCAATATTATGTAATGTAATGTAAGAGGGTACGATCGATTAGAAATACTAGAACAGTAGGTATTGAACCGAAGACTTTAAAAAGCTTTGCTTCATCCGTTTGATAAATAGTAAACAAGTCATTTGTAAGCCAAAGCTAAATTTATAACTTTCCGCCGTATGGAAAGTGTGCTCGTTGAGAGAATGGCAAGGTTTCAAACTAATGGCCTCTTACTTTCTAGCTTTTAAGTAAGCGTACTACCAACTTTGCCACACACCCGTTCTCTCTAAGTTTCTCGCAGAGTTTAGCCAATCAAAAAACTTAAGAAAAATAGGTAAGATGACATTACTATGAAAGACCACGATTACTGCTACTCATGGTAAGAGGAAGAAATGAAAAGCATCAAAGACCGCAACTTAGCAAATAAATTCTGCAAAACTTCGCACGTAACTGAAGAAACAAAAATATACAATAAATAAATATGGAAAAGCATGCCATTGAATAATTGAATTAATAGATATGGCCTATCAAATTCGCTGACTTTAATTTCATGCATCTGATAACAGCATCCTTTGTTGTCCAGCGCTGTCATAAATATGAACACAGACTACGAGGCTTCGTTAACATTCTGTAGTTCCGCACTATTGTAATCTTCAGAGTTTTCTCTATGGCTTGGATATCAAAGGCACGAAGTTGATCGGAGGCGCTTTGCGTAAGAATTCTTGGGATGATTCATATGAGTATCATCATATGAGTACATGAGAAATTAGATTCACATGACAGAGGCTATTAGTTAATCAATAGAGTGCAAGTTATAGAGGAATCCAAAAAATTATCCAGAATTTTCTCTAATTCAATGACTGATCGAATCAGGTTTTAATGATTTCGACCTCATTCTCGGAGTTCCTAAATGATCAGTATTAAACTAAAACTTCTGTAATAAATACTTAGGATTTCCTTGTTTTGTTACTCTCACACTTATTTTTGTTCTTTGAACCAGTGGCAGCTTTCGTAAGATTTCCAACGACAGATTAGAATGAATGGAGCTCTTTTTTGTGGATATAACGTCAGAGTCAAACGCCCGAATGGACCCTCTTCAAGACGGCGAACTTGACCATCGTCGTGGTTGACCAACTGATCGACAAACCAAAGCCGTAGTCAGACTACATAGAACACACTGCTACTAGATAGACTACAGTAGCAGTCGGACTACTGCTAAGTGATGATCAGTTCTCTATACATGCCCAGCATATTCAAACATCGAAGGTACAAAATAATATAGAATACAGCCTGTAGCGATCGTTCAGATCATTTATAAAGAGTGGAGCTCAAATTCTAGGCTATCCCTTTATAGCATTAAATTATCTCTTTATTATTTTATAATTTTTATCATTTTCTGTATAGACAAATACGACGTTAAAGTCTCTCTGCTTTTTGACTTTTTACGTTATAAAATACCAATTTCGTCCAAGCTGACACAAAATGATAGAAAAAAAGATTTTTATTTCATGTTGCCAAAATGATTGAAGGAGCATTTATCCCTGTCCCTTCAGTCGTGGGCGACCAAGAAGACTGGACAGGGCGAGAGATACTGATAGAGTGGACAGGGTCCGCGAAGGGTCAGGAGGCTATCTCGTGTCGGGACAGAGCTGCGGTAAATATCCCGCTATCTCATCGAGAGCTCGCGACCTTCAGTCAGAGACTAGCAGAAGTCAAGCCCCCATTTGCATCCGGTCTCCCTCTCTATGCTAACTCATTTCTTTTGAGTTAGGAAATACCATTGATTCAATTCATGTTCATGTCAGAGATTGGCGTCACTAACATAGAGATAGAAAGTTCTTTAGTGTTGCTTAACCATCATATGAAGCGATTGGGTGATTGGTAACAGAACCGAAGTGTAAAATATCTAAAGGCTCAAAAGCTTGAATTAAAGTCAGTTTTCTATCTCGACAGCTTGTCAGTGACTGACAGTGACTGCAAGTCACTGTCAGTGGCTGTCAGTGTCTGTCAGTGTATGTCAGCGATTGTCAGTGACTGAGAGAGGAAGCACTGTATTTGAACCTTGAGCCGTGCAGCTCAGAAAGTTTTCAGACTGTTAAAAATTGAAAAATACTATTTTCAATAATCTACTATTACTATTAGCAATAGCCTACTCTTTACTCATTATAATGATCAGTAATCTACTATTTTAATAATCTAAGTTCTATGCAACTCTACAGGAGGAGCTAAATTATTTATAAATAACAAAGTCAACTATAATTTAAGTACATTGTACATCTTATTACTTCTATGTACATTGTACTCAATTAACAGAAGGGTATTTATGGTTAGCGTTTTATATTAGTGTCCATAATTAGAAAACCCGAGCTGTTGAGAATTCACACTTTATACAATGTTATACTTTGAAGTACAAAATATAAAAATTACATTTTTAGAGATGAATGTGATATATTGCAGTAGTGTACTGTAGGTTTCAATTGAAAGTCAATTTAATTGAAAACTTCTAATAATTTTTATTCCGTTCCGCACTATTAAGATGACGTCACGGATGCATGAATGGATTTTAAACAGAGGTTGTACGAGACGTCAGCAGGACTCCTAGGACTGGCCGAGCTAATCTACTGCACTGATGAGATGGGAGTGGTCCTGGAGTAGAGATAGCTATGCTAAAGATTCTAGGGGCGGTTTGATGAATGTCGTATAACTCTAGTTAATCATCGGGCCATTGATCAAATATTGCTTTACTGAACTCTCAACAGAAATTATATTTCAACTTGTAACTATATTGGAATCTTTACGATAAAAAATGAATCATTCTAAGACTCTGCTCTTGCAAAAAATAACATAGCTTTTATATTGGAAGTTTCGATTTTTAGGTACAATTTCTATATTTTTTTTAGAGCCAAAACGCCTATGATGAAATAACTACACCTTACATTTATGTCATTCTTCAATAATCCAGCACACAATACACTCATGCTGTGGTATTCTTGCAGTGTATTCTGCATTCCACAAGCATAAATTTATGTATGTTTCTACAGGTAATTTTTAATATTACTGCATCCCTACTGTTTAATGCGAAATTTATATTTGAGTACTTACGACACTCTTCTATTTTAAAAGCAAAAATAGTTTTCGCTTTCATAGTTTTAACTAAAGGCAACTAGAAGCTCTTAGAATTAATTAATTAGGCTCTTTAACTTCCTTTCTAATTAGTATTGTTCTATTGTATTCATATTTTTTCTGTAATTTAAAGTGAACTGATCACAGGTTTTATGAATATATATTATATTTCCTGCAGCTTATATTTTAATTACTCATTGCATACCCAACAAGCATACTTGTTCCGTATACGGTCTCTAATATCGTGTGTAATAGTAAATTGAGAGTCCATACCATTTCATGACCATCCATCCAGTTCTAGATGTGGAGCGATCTTAAATTAAGGTTGGAGTAATAAGATCCATGGACTCAGCACGTCACACAATTGGGAGGCTCAAAACTCATCGCTGAATCAACATATTCAAAACAAACATTGGCTGGGTATAACTTTCCTACCGTGTATTCGCAGAGTCTATTTTCATTATGAAATGAATGAAAGTGAATCACAGGCAAACCTAGACACTTACAAATACACGAGCAGACTGATTCATGCGGCGTATTATTGGGAATGTTATAGATCTCCCAGATAGTCAGTAATTGATGGTTCTCTTTTAGGCAATGTGATTTTTTAAAAATTGCAGATTTAATCCGTCTTCGCGATCTTATTGCGATGCTATAAATTTCTAAGTCATTAAATGCTTATCTTGAATACGATGAACAAAATAAAATAAAATTTCTCAGATAAGTTAAGATATCGGTACTAACGAAATTGTTCTCAACTCTTTGAGGCTTTTTGTGAAAATGTAAGAGAAGAGAAGAATTCCAATATATTCTGATTTTGATTCTGTGGACACCAGCCGTGAACTGATTCATAAGAAAGTTGAAAAAAGTTCACTGGAAATGGTTTGGTTTCCAGTTTTCACAATTTATGCTTCATTCGGTGAGTGAGTAAACTAGCTTATTGCCTATTGATGCCCCAATAGTGGTGGGAAGCTGCGGACTATGAAAAGGTAAATACTATAGTAGACGAATTTTTAAAAACTTTATATTAGCAATGAATATTTGAAGCCTGACTTGAATTGTGAGCCAATGTTGTGTAAATTACTCATGCAATCTCTGCGCATGTCTAAGAGACCAAATAGAAGATGATGAAGAAAACGAAAAATCATCTCGTTAAAATACATTTCTGAGCGATAGTGTGACATACCCGTTGCAGTATGATTGCAGAAGGAAATATTGTCCCACAGAAGACTACATGTATTGCCCAAGCCTATAACATTAACATTTGATAAGAAGATCAACAGATATTGAATACTTGATTTAGCTACTGGATAAAGAAAATGAGAAGAAAATAGAAATTTAGAATTTGAAGCAGCAGTAATAAATTGACAAGAAATAACAGCTAGCCACAAATCATAAGAGAAAAATTAGAAATACAGTGCTAATGAAAGCTTCAGATTGTGCCACATTTAGTTACAATTATAGAATGCAAAACCTAAAGGGTAGCAGTGAAATAGCAGGTAACTAAAAGAGTGAAAACCTCGCTTGACATGAAAGCTAGACGATTGATAGTGTGAATTAAATTTACAAATTGAAAATACATGACAAACCTGCAAATAAACATTTGAAGGTATGTCCAAAATAACCGCGGACCGCCATATGCTTTGGACCTTCCACTAGCCAGTGCACTGAGAACGACATGAAGCTGTTGAAAGTGGAAAAACAAAATTGAGACTTGTAGGGAGAGGAAGCAGTAATCAAGGGGATGAAGGGAGAGTTGAAGGGAGGCGGTTGAAGCTATGACAGTTCGCTAATGGATAGCGTAGAGGCGATTTCCAGCATATAGATATAGATATTTAAGAGCTGAGTGGCGTATCACGAAATGATATGATCAAGATATTAAATGACGGCTTGAAGCTGTTTGAATAATGAGCAGATCTATCATATTGATCGAAGTTACGAAGTGGACCTACACAATTTTTGTACATGGGCAAAGTGCAATAAAATATTAGTTTCCTCTGTATGCTGTATGTTAATAGTACTGTATAAAAAGTGCAATTCCTTGAGTCTGCTTTGAAATGTGCAAGGAATAACTGGCACATACTAGATAGATATTATTATTATTATGTTTTATTGCCCTGGGCTGTAAAGGGCCCTGGGCTAAAAAATAATACAAAAGAGACTTTATTTAATTAAAAGTTTTTAAAAAGCGATTAAATAATTCCTCTGCACTCTGGGAAGCCGCTTTAGCCAAAGTGCCACAGAGAAGATTTTTCGCGCTTATCACCAGTAATGGCGCTGGTCCTCCTGCCTATTCCGTCAATAAAGTCTGATGCGAGAGAGTTGATGAGCCCCAGGGTCTCAAAGGCAATAGGCATGAAGATATAGTTGCCAGAGATTTCGGCATACTTCAGATATTATTATTATTATTATTATTATTATTATTATTATTATTATTAGATCCTTATTGTATAATTATTATTTTGCGATTACTGTAGTTGTATGATTATTGCAGTTGAATGACTATTGTATGATTATGGCAGTTTAAATATTACTACTTTTTAAAAATATCAATGCAATAAAGAAGGCTTAAAATTAAATTGTTCAAAATTTGTCTCGTAGAGATGATGTTGTATGTTAGTTTATTTCTTCTCAAGAAAGATCCTCGATGTTAGAGATGACCCAAACGATCAGGTACTGCCAGCATTTGGTGACCCATGCGTCTTAGGTGCCGATGACTTATTATTATTTATTTGGCTGGAGACTTAGGCGGTGTCGGTAAGATATTCAACCGCGGATAAGTATGTGCTGGGTTCAAATCCTGGGCTCGACCGCTACTGACATCGTTTTCGTGCGTGTGAGGAAACTGACATTAACGTTAGCTTTACCAGCTTTATCAAGGCTTCGAATGTATGCAGGGCAAATATGTTATTAGAGACCAATATATATCAGTGACAAAACTCTAATCCATTACCTTTTATTGAACGTTGTTTATAGAAAACTCACTACTAATACTTTAATAATTAATGGTATGTAAGCTACAAGGAGTAGCTTTCTCTGAAGAGAGTTACTCCTGAAATAACAGACATCTTGTAACAGTTTTTGATAATAAACTGCTATATATAACAATATGATTTCGCTAATCCTTTAACACTTAAAAAGATTGGCTTTGCGGTAATCATTTTAAGTTGCAGTAACTTGCCTTTTTCGTTTCTACTTTTGAAACTTTATAGTATAAATAATTCCAGACTAATCATTATCAATTGTAAACATGAGACAGGTAACTGTCTCATGTTTACAAGGGTAAAAAGTTTCGATATTGATCCTAAGTTGAATTGAACCCTCGTGGGTTCGAATCCCAGCCGCGCTGATATGAGAGTGAAATCTCGGACATTCACTGGAGTGACTACACGGAAAATTGACCAAATTGCCTAACGGAGTTAACATGCGGTATTAAAAGTGATAGATATCAACGTAGTTGATCATTTCACTATAATGTGTGTTATTATTGTCACGAAATAACTTATTATCCTTCCGAATATACAATTCGAAAAATAATCCAACAAAACATTTGAGAACGTTTCCCAAGAAGTCCGAATAAAAATAAAATAAAATGGTCTTATGATTCATTGTTTACTTGTGATAAAATTTCGACTGACAGCTAAGGTATAGTTATGATTAAGCAATAGTAAATAGATCTGAGAATTGAACACGAAGCTGTTTATCGCCGGCGTTGACTCCTCGTTCTTTGTTATTGTAACAAGAGAGTCTGAGCGTGACCTCTGAGCTGAAGTGAAAGTCTCAATCCAGGCTGTGTTTGACAATACTCTAACTTCCTCATTTCATCCCGGAATAGTTTCCAACCTCTATTTCTCTTTGATACTGTCTGACGGTCTGTCGATTTATCTGTTTATGTGCCTGTCTGTTCAGCCGTCAGGCGATACTTAGAAACATTAGAAACGAAACGTTAATTTGTACCTCATATTGCGCTAATACAGGCCAACGTTTTTCTCAAATAGGAGTATTAGAAACATTGTATTATTTTGTATGCAAACAAAGTACATGATAGACTTAATAGTTCTCTCTCAATATTAGACAACTGAGTCATTACAACAGGGATACAATTTAAATACATTTGTTTGACGAAACTATGTTTTTGACTATCATTTATTGAAACTGTCAATTATTCGAATCTTAAACTCAAGCTGATCATACCTTCTTAGTAAAACTGTATAAAATTTGTGTTTGTGTCAATAAATCAGCAACAATGATTTATTGTACAGCTTTGACATCGTATTGTATTATTGATTATTTAGAATTTTTTCAATTAGCGTCTTTTATGCATAAAGTTTGCATGTGTACATTATATCTCACATCTCCATAGATCAATGCAGCAGTGATATCTCAACTGTACAGAACAAACTCTTCACAGTTCTCGTGGGTTCACTTCAGCGATGAAAACGATCCCATGAACGTGATAGATCCATGTATTCCAAGATTAAGTTTTCTTCCAGAAGCCTGCAGCACTAGGCTTAAATTCTACTCCAAATATTCCGAAAATTGTATGTTTATGGTCACTAATGCAGCGCTATGTCATATTTGCACCTAATGGTGTGATAATGTATGAAGTTACGGAGTCCGCTCGAGGCGCCCCTGACAGATTCAGTCGTTCCTGACAACTCCAGTCGTTCCTGACAACTCCAGTCGTTCCTGACAGCTCAAAAAGTCCCTGACAACTCCACTCGTCCCTGACAAATCCAGTCGTTCCTGACAACTTCAGCCGTTCCTGACAACTCAAGAAGTCCCTGACAACTCCAGTCGTTCCTGACAACTCCAGTCGTTCTTGACAACTCCAGTCGTTCCTGACAACTCAAGAAATCCCTGACATCTCCAGTCGTCCCTGACAACTCCAGTCGTTCCTGACAGTTCTAGAAGGCCCTGACAACTCCAGTCGTCCCTGACAACTCCAGTCGTTCCTGACAACTCCAGCCGTTCCTGACAGCTCAAGAAGTCCTTGGCAAATCAATTTCATAATATCATAAAGGAAAATAACGAGACGATTCACTTATGAAGACACCAGACTTGTTAAAACAGAAATATCGTTTCTAGTGGCTTCCACTACGTTAGAATCATGATCGCTATAGCTTGTACAAGAGGTCTGTCAGTTTTTTTCTATTGAGTAGATTCAATATCGTGTCCATGGGTATAGAATATTTTAAATGAATGTAATCAATGTTCTAATTATAAATATAAGAAATAGATACTTTATTGGATTTGGATACTGACTAGCTACTCATATGCTACTCACTAAATCGCTGTAGTCACACTCTGTCTTTAAAGGCAGTTACTGCTCGATTTCATTAAAGATTGCTAAGCAGTATCTTCAGAGTCCGCTACTAATCGCTACCTCTAATGATTACCAAGCGGTATCTTTAGAGGCAATTACTAATATTTGACTCTGAATGTTGCTAAGTAGTATCTTCAGAGGCAACCACTAATCGCTGCCTCCAAAGGCTAATAATTAACTATCCACAGTACACAATGGGCACACCTCTCGTAAATCCTTTAAATCTCAGAAGAGATCTAAAATGAGCCAAAAAGATCGATCTCTCTTCATATAACTAATCTATTAAGATCTGTATACAATTATTTTAATTATAAATTCTTTTATTGATTTGTCGGCCAAGGGTTGTTTTACTTAGCAGTGCATACCTCTTCTCAGCTAGTTTTACTGAGTCATATTTATTTTTAATTCTACAACGTAATCTCAATACATCAATCTTTCATCTTCTCGGAGATCTTTGTTTATAGTTGGTGGAATCATGCCGGAGCCTATTGTAATAGGATTTAAGGAGTTGATTTACGCGGGAATTAAGCGCAAGATTTAGTTTCTGTATGTTATGTCTTGAGTCGCTGACCTGCAATAAACTCTCGATTTCTACTCTACACTCGCCACAAACGTGTCAATGCGGGCGCTAAGTTGCTCGATCCGGCGTCCAGCTTTTATTATAAGCAATTACAAGCGAGAACGCCGTGATGGATGTGCTTAGACATATAATGGTAAACAGAAAGATCGTTATTAAAACTGTGATTTGATTGCTATATTACCTAGGAAATGTTGAATGGAAGCTGTTAAAAGCCAGGTCTGGTTTTTATGTGTCAATTTTTTGGCAAATATTACAAAAGAAGTCAAATATAACAAATATTTATTTTAAACATCGCTTTTAAAGTCATTGTTTTTGTTATTGATATAAAGCTTATAAGCGGTAGATAACAGTAACGCCACCAGGCGGCCTAGTCTTTTAGAGAGGACCGACACAGTCTTGAATTATCTTCACATTTTGTCTCAGATGCATTTGTAGATAAGCAGAAATATCACAAATTTCAGTCGATTCACAGAATTCTACAATAATGATTTAATATGAAATACAAAACAAAACAGCCTAAATTGACGTTTATTTTATTGTCATATGGATTACGTGAAGAAACTACAATTATATTTTCGACTAAATATAAATCAATGACCTTATTTTATCAAGTAATCAGTTCAAATTTCAATTAAGGCTTAAGTTAATAATGGAATGGCATTATAAATTTATATTTTGATTAGTTCGTTCGCTGAAATCGTATACTGGGCTATCATGTTTAATTATTTATAGAATTTTTCTAAAGTTTCAATTTTGAACTAATTAAGTGCTACGCTGTATTTCTGTTTAGTTCTCTTTGTTTCTCTCTAGCGATTCTCTGTAGCTCAGATTTATCGGCAGAAGCAAATTACTATTCTCTTTTTAAATTCCTGTTGTTATTATTTCAAACTTTATTAACTAAATTTTCTTTCACTTGTATTTCAGGTTTATTTCGATTGCCTAGTTATTTTTCAATTTGTATGATTGAGGGTTGGTCAACTAGATAGGTTACTTATGTATGACCTCTTTGATGGCCTTGTTTGTGTATGTCACTGTATATTTTGAGTGTATCGAAATAAACATAGTTCTCTAGTTCTCTCCCATTTAGTCTCTTAAACCATCGCCGCGACTAAACTGAGATCAGATTGCATAAGTTACAATAAAAGAGCTCTTAAACAATACTGATTTTACTCAGATTAATCTTCAGTATGAACTTTCAGGAAATTTATTTGAAGATTTAGAAAGATCCGAAAGTAAAACGGTTTGAAAACTGAAGTAAGAAGAAGCATTTACCTATTTAGCTAATCTGATTGGTTCAATTCCACGGCGGACGATCCCGTCCGCCGATAGGATGAGATCAGTCATCAAACTCTTCATTGAACAATCTGAGGCTTGCATAAGTCTATTGAGGTAACTGACACTCTCAACTGTTTCATTAAATTTATTAAGCCTTACAAACCTTTTCAATAAACCTTATTGAGCCTAATAGACATGTTTCAATAAACTTAATTAAGCCTAATGAACCTTTTCAATATACTTTATTGAACCTTCCAATAAACAATATTAAGCCTTATAGGCCTTTTCCATTAACATTACTTATTAAGCCTCTTAAGCCTTTTCAATAATAATAATAATAATAATAATAATAATAATAATAATAATAATAATAATAATAATAATAATAATGAAGGTTTAACGTCCGTTTCCTCATCCAATGATGATGTCAGGACGTCCCCACAGCACACATCACTACAGATCAATTCACCCAGACCAATCTGCAAAAGAAATGTGCTGAGGAGAAATAAACCTAATAAACTTTATTAATCCTTAAAAACTTTTTCAATAAATCTTATTAAGCCTTAAAACCTTTCAACAAATTTATTAAGTCTTATAAACCTTTCCAATAAACATTATTATTAAGCCGGTATTTTTTAACTACTAACAGTTGAGAAGTGTGTCTTCATTCTACGGATTCTAATATATTTTCCTCAAATTCTTACTTTTGAAGTTCCCACGGATATGACTCATTTGACTAAGATCTCCTGCCATCTTTAGAGCAATATATCCGTGTGGTCTGCAGGGGAGAAGCAGATGAAATTCTGTCGAATTTGATGCGATACTGAGACTGTCGAGTGCTCGTTCTACAATTTCCAATTCTAAAACAACCGTTGTCTAGCGAGATCTAAATTGCTACGGTGTCGGTGAGAAGTTTTTAGTTTAGCAGGAAATGTCAGGTTAAGGTTCACGGTTGATGTTAGTTCACCACAAGATTCTGAAAGATTCGATAGAGCGTAAAGAAGAAAAGTCGATTAGACGATATTTAAGAATTAAGAGCAAGAACAAAGTAATGATAATCGAGTAAAGAGCAAGATAGTTCAAAGAAGCACAACATAGAATAAACATAATTCAGAAAGGGTACTATGTTCTTTTTAGTGATAATAATGAAGAACGCAAGTGAATTGAAAACAATATGGCAACAATATGTCAAATTGGCCGATTCCGCTACAGTTAACCAAGGTGTTCAAAATAGTCAAATAAAAACAGTACTTTTAAAAGTCTAAAATCTAGATTTTTCGAAACTAAGTTAGACCAAACTCTGTTCCTCTCTAATGTTCTACCAAGTGGCAGGTCCAAAGTGCATATATTCATACTTAGATGCTGCTTCGCACTAAAGAAGAAGCACTCATCGATTAATGATATACTCGTATTTCATTCACAAAGGCAATGCATTGTCCACATCTATAGCTTGGAAATAACATGGCTTCTGAGTGGATTCTCGTAGGTCAAACTTTGAATTTAATATTCCATCGAGATTTAACATTTTAATAAAATTGATCCGAGTCATTTTATTTACCAGGAGAGAACTTCTACATTTTGAAATTTCATCGCTGAATGGATAATTTATTGTTTTATTAATTATCTTAGCTTTATAAAGGTCATACTGGAAATTTCCATGGATATAAGTAGCTCACTAATTGTGTTGTTTGAATGAGTTTCTAATTATACAACCACGTCGAACGCGATGTTTGTCTTTTATTCATAGTCTTGACATGAACTAACTATCCAGCTAGGTTCAGAGGGTGCGGATGAATATAACTCAACAGGACGTGTGTGCTCCAGCTGTTTGACTCTATCTACCGGTCAATTTCTCAGAAAACTGTAGCCAAAGAAATCAGCTAACTTCTTACCTGAAATGTCTACATCAGTGCTGTTTTGTTATATATCAAAGTTGCAGTTGGGTCAAGCTACCAGGGCGTTTATTATAATAACGAAATGGAAGAAATGCCACGCAACTTAACACCATTATTAACAGAGTACTCGCCGCAATTATATGATTGGAGACATTTGTGTCATATTGATTTAGGCTGGAGAATTACCACAGTATCTCCATTACACTAGCATTAATGAGACAACTATGACAGCGATTGTACACTTTACGCTAATCATGACCGTATTTACTAATAAGATAATCCGAGTTTTAAGGCTCAACATATGATTAAAACTCGGATTGTAATTCAATAAGTTAAAACAACTGAAAGTATAAGAGTCCAAGGACTATAATATTTGCAATCAATTGTGGATGTACAATGAAATGTAGTAGGAGGGAGATTGCGAAATCAAGACTTAAATAGCGTACCTGAATTGCAAGGTAATTTCAAAGTTGATTGATAAACTTACAAATTTAGTTGACTGGTTACTGGCAATACTGGGGTTTAAAGTGGCTCACTGCTAACATATGATAAAATTTGTAAATTATACAGTGGCAACCATGAAAAGCCAAAATGGTTACAAATGTGTCACAATCACTGATGTCGGAGAATGGATATGCTGTGAAGCCTTAGTCAGAAAGCTGAAGTAACGAATAATATAATGTGTTTAATTTTTATTCTCAAACTGAACCCTCTTTCGCTCTTTTTTCTGATGTCCTACACCGACATCCTAACCTCTGTCTCTAGTAGTGCACTAACGACACAGTTAGACAGTAAAATCACCACATCTCTGATACTTGATTCATATCTTGCATGTCCACATCAAAGCTAAAGCGACTATGTAGCTTTAATGCATAGTGGTGGTAGTGAATGACTTTATGTTGTTCCAAATGGTGTTATATTATTTTTCTTAATTAGTTACATGCAGTAAGAGCATGATTATTAATTTAGATCCTACTTCTAATTTGATTTCTCATATGTTGAATTTTGCATTATTATCAAAAAGTAAAATAACTACAATTTACCGGGTGGAAATCAACGTACCGGGTGGAGATCAATGTACCGGATGGACATCAATGTACCCGATGGAGATCAATGTACTGGGTGCAGATCAATACCGGGTGGAGATCAATGTACCGGGTAGAGATCAATGTACCGGGTGAAGATCAATGTACCGGGTGTAGATCAATGTACCGGGTGGAGATCAATGTACCTGGTGGAGATCGAGTTGATAATACGTTGACCTGATAAGCATGAATTCACGGGTTCGAAATATCACCAAACTGTATGTACCGAAACAAACGTTAGACTTAGCTTTATAGCTATTGGAGATACAATTTCTTATATCATGGATTAATATAACAAATTAAGTTGACTTTTCTACGACATCACTTCACCTGAGGCAGATTTCCTCTATTTGTCTTAAACTATGTAGCAGAGACACAAATAACTGATTTTTTGTTCCTTTTTATTCAAGTTAATATGCAAAGAGACGAAAGAAAACGTTAACAGTTGAAAGGCAAAAGATCCGGCGAGCGATACGAAGTATGTACAAAAGCAACAAAACTAGACCTATAATAGCAACGATAAATGGAAAACATACAGTAATGCTACAACATCGTTATAATCAGCTACAGTATGTAAACGGTAGTGATGCACATTTAACAGTCGTACAGATTAATAAAATTACATATACCAATGTCTAACAATCGATCATACACAAAAAGCAGAAATTCGTAATACCGAAACACATGAAACAAATACGTGCAACATAAATGGTACAAGCACTAATAATAATGATTAATATAACAAAAAAGGTCTCCGCGTTAGATATCCTCTATACAGGCTAAACTTGCTGAAAACTCGAACGACATCTTTAGCAAATTTAAGCCCATCAGGTTAGTTGCGCATGTTAGTAAGAGTGCACATATAAGTAACAGTCTGTGTGCACATAAGTATCTGCTGTGAACACCAGGTTGTGCACACGCATAAGTAACAGGCTGCGTGAACATAAGTAGAACAATACTTGCCCATGTACGTAACAGACTGAGTGCACAGGTTTGTATCACGCGCATGTGTACATATTATTGAGAGGCTGTGTGTACGCACTATTAACGGGCTGTGTTTACACAACAGTAACACGTTGAGCGTACACATCAATCACACGCTATGTGCACATATAAGTTACAGGCTCTGTGCACCCTTTAGTACCACACCGTGCACACACCATTGACGGGCTATGGGCCCCACAAATGACCTATGTTCTCATATTAGCAGTAGACTTTATGTGCAAACATCAGGTTCACTATGTCGCGCTGCTTGTATCCTTTTGCATTTACGTGCAATATGCTTGCAAATACATTAGCACAAACTATCAATCAATCATTACGAATTTAACGTCCGGTTTATCAAATTTACCTGAAGATGATGTTAGGGTCGTTGATATATACATGATGAGCACACTGCACACAGAAACGTAACCAGTTACTAGCACGCTATGTGTACATATACTAACATGCTATGTGTGCACATACTAACAAGCGATGTGTACACATAATAGCATAGTATGCTGTGTGTACACACACTAACACGTTGTTTGTACATATAGTAGCATAGCACTCTATGTGTACAAATACTAACACGTTATGTGTACACATACACGCTATGTGCACACATAGTAGCACAGAACGCTACGTGTGTACACATACTAACACGCTAAGTGCATGCATTATAGCTCAGCACGCTATGTTCACACAAACTAACACATTATGTGCACATGTAGTAGCGTACCACACGCTAATATAGCGACACAATATTGTAATCTTGTGCGCATGTCTATGTATTAGCATTTGATCAGAGCTAAGCGTAAAACTGAGAGCAGAAGTTACTGCTGATGTCCATCACGTTAAGCCAGTTCTCTATCAAGAGCAAGTTTAGTCTGCGGAACACCTTCAATTATTTTAATGTCAAATTATACACAATATTACGTCTGCGAAATTTGAAGACAATGTCAACGAAGACTAGATATATCTTTACAACAATGAGAGACATTTTGCACAGTAAACATTGAAAGAATCAAGAAATTGTTGACTAATATCATCACTGCGTATATCCGTTCATTAATCAAATACAATGTTCTAATTTAATTTTAGATTGTTAATTGTAATTGATTTACCTCAGTAATGATGACAATTTTTTGTTTTATTTCTACATCTGAACTAATTATTAAATATTCCTAAAAGCTTAGATTTCCTAATCAGATGCCTTTTAAAGAAAGGCTTCAGAGTTTCAGGTGCTAAATTTAAAAAGGTAGAACAATGAAAATTTAAAAGTGCTCTCCGATTGTCTACTACTTTTAAAGAATGAAAGATCACAAAATCTTCGCAAAATTGTTACCTACAAAAATGTCAACGCAGTTCTATAACACATTTTGTCACAATTAACACACAATTAACTAACTATAAACCAAAAAAATGTATAAAAATTGGACAGTTCACAAGTCTGAATCTTAATGAAAACTCTTCAACGTTATTTCAGTAAACACGAAAAACAACAAACAATTACAGGAACAGTCAACACTTATAGTTGAGAAAAGTATTTACACAATATCTACTTACCACTCTAACAAGAATATATACAGTAAAATATAGACATCCAACATGTAGGAAATAAAACTACTAGACCACTAGTAGACCAGTGAAGATCCGATAGATTTCTACAGCAGAGATTAACGACAACTTAAGAATAATTTTAGGCCTGCAAGCATACGCAAGTAAAAACAAACACTACTGAGCAGCAAACATACTAATCTTTACGATGTACAGGAAAATTCGTAAACAAAGTTATAAGTGCATAAAATGCATGTATATAAACTCCATGTTGTGATCTGACCACTGAAGAATGGACTAACTTTAAATGCATTATGTGTAAGGACTTTGGGTCATATTATAACCGATAACGGGAAATGTGAGACGGAAATATGCAGTAGGATTGAATAAGCAAAAACGGCCTTTGGTAATAGAAAAGAACTATTAACAAAAAGTCTGAAGAAAGATACAAAGATAAAGATAGTGAAAACTTTGGTTTGGACCACGCTATTGTGTGGATGTGAGACATGGACCTTAAGGAAGGAAGATATTAGGAAACTGGGGGCGTTGGAAATGTGGATTTGGAGAAGAATGGAGAGGATTAGCTGGACTCAAAAGGTTACAAATGAGGAAGTTCTGGAGAGAGTTGACACAGATAGACAGTTGATAAATGTATTAAGAAATAGGAAGAAGAGTTGGTTAGATCACATTCTAAGGGGGGAAGGTCTATTAAAAGAGGTCATAGAAGGTAGAATGGAAGGAAAAAGAGGCAGGGGCCGGCCGAGATTAGGTATGTTAGATGATTTAAAGTACAACTCATATGTGGAAATGAAGAGGAAGGCGGAAGACAGAGAAGAGTGGAGGCGTTATATACCATGGACCTGCCAGTAGGCAGTGCATTAAGAGAGAGAGAGATGTGTAAGGATAGAGTGTTTTGTGATTGCATAAACTAGTTGGTCAAAGCTATGCAGTTTACAAGGAGCAAATCATGAGTAGGAATATATTCCTTAGACACGATATTTGTCAAAATGCTGGATACGTTATAAAATAAATATTTCAAAAGCTATTAGATTATGGCATAAATAAAATGTTGAGGCTTTATACAATAGCATCTCTCTCTCGTAACCTCAATATGATGCAATCTTATCTTCGCATATTTTGTACAAAGTGTCTAGAAAATATCTCGAAATTCTGTTAATATTGTATTGGAGCGAGACCTATTGGACAGCATATTCATAAATTACTGGAAAATTCAATATAATTGAAGAGAACAAGTGGCCGGGGTGCGATGATGCCCCGGATGAACTCAGGTTCTAAAGAGATTCGGTTATATCGAGCAGCAGCGCAGAGTGTCAGCTGTACACCTGGGAGAGGTTCACTTCGATAAATATGTTTAGATAAAGTAAATATTAGCGTCCAATTAAATAGATAAAATATTATTGATATCAGTCTATAATTAAGATATACAAATGCTAGACATGTACTTATATAATATGTAATATTAAAATATTCATACGTACACGCTAGCTTTATAACCTATTTGGAACATATTTGGACTATCATACTAATTTAGGTTGTATATATATATATATATATATATATATATATATATATATATATATATATTATAGTATAGTATATATATATATATATATATATATATATATATATAATTCTATGCATAGTGTATATATAAATGTTTTGTATATACTGTAATATATATATATATATATATATATATATATATATATAAACATTATATATAAACATTTGTTTTCATGTATATTCAGCATATCCGTATATACATGTATATATGTACGTATATATAATTATATACATGCACATACAGTATATAGTATATATATATATATATATATATATATATATATATATATATACAAATATACACACACATATATATGTACACACATATATACATACATAATGTATATTATATATATCTATAATATATATATATATATAAATATATATATATATATATATATATATATGTAGATAGACATATATATATATATATATATATATATATATATATATATATATATATATATATAAATATACACACACATATATATGTACACACATATATACATACATAATGTATATTATATATATCTATAATATATATATATATATAAATATATATATATATATATATATATATATGTAGATAGACATATATATATATATATATATATATATATATATATATATATATATATATATATATATATATAAGATAACACTCTATCTTACACACATATTTTGGCATAACGCTCGGGAGGGGCAGATATCGCAACTCTTTTCTATGCCTACCTCTCCCAGTCCAAGCACAACTTGCAGAGATCTTCAAAAAAATAAATGGAAACAGGTGCGATAGCCTCTTCATTATATGAGTTAGACACGTGTCTATTGGACTACCAGTAAAACGATGAAAGATGTAACAAGATGGACGTAGCGATGACTATATACTGAACTACATCAGGCTAGAGTAGAATAGTCTTTTATATGAAATTAGCGACAAAATGTAACCAAATGTTTTGATGATAATATATCAGCATGATTTATCACACGTGGATAAACAGAAAATGTTGTTAAGTGAAGGATTTGTTTGCTATCAGTGCGATATTTAGCAACAATGATGCTGCACACTAAGGAAGGGGTGGTGGTCAGAACGAGGAGTAAGTTAGTCAATGGCGTGTAATTTGCAAGGTATGATGTGCAGATATGACATCGACATCAATTTGTCCACAAAAATTTCAGATGACTCGGACATATACGTCATGCGTAATATTGATAAAGATGTCTTGACAGTATTCGTCAAAGTGAAAGAAGTTGAAGAATCTAAAAGATTAAAGTATCTAAAAAACAAACTTTCTAAAAGTTAGTCTCAGACTTTCTATAATAACAAACACATGATATGGTAACAAAAAACAGAGGAAGGATTTATTCGTAAAGTTACACGCGTGACAGTCCTCAAGTGACATGGAGCTTTATTGCTTAGTTTTTGTTTTCGTAATTTTTATTATGTCCTCCTTCCCTCTCCATGGATATTAGTAATCGTTGCTTTGATATGGCGCTGATTGCTGCCGAATTTAAGAATTACCTTTCAACACCCTGGCGATATTTTCACTCAAAGCTGCAGCACTCGCTTTTAAGGTCGCAAAAGGTGACATATAGGTGGTCGCCAATCAAAGTATTAACTAAACTGGGAGTTGCTTAACTTTCCTTCTTTAAGCGCAGCTACACCAAGTCTGCTAGATTTCGCCCATCTTCTATGCTGATATTTATCACTTTCAACGCCAGTTGTTTAAAGCTAGAATAACTTTACTACAATATGCATATTTGGAGAATATACTGTAGTACGAATGTGCATGTTAATAATATTGTCATTTTATCATTTCCTTCTCACCTGAAATGAAAGTAATTACTTGAAAGATAGAGCGATAGTTAATGGACAATATTTTTTTATCAAATTGGATTATGGAAAGTAAGCTGACTGTCCAAATGGAATTAATAACAGACTCGATTGACAGACAGATTGTAAGTGTGCTAAAAAGTCGTGAAATTTTAAATGGCTATTCCTCGGGTCAAGAGATCGATTCCTTTAGAGTTAAAAAGAGAGCAAATTCCAGAATATTCAAAGGACTGGTAATATGAATATTTACTAAACTGCCCAATGGTTCAACATGTGGAATTAACAAGTGATAGATTTCAACACATGATAACATTACGAAATTTCATTGTATAAAGTTAATGCATATTGAGTGGACATTTTATTCTTAAGCTAGCAAAAGTAGGAATCTCAAGATTCTTACGAAAGGTAACTTTTCTATACCAAGCTAATTTTGAAATCCTCAGCAAAATACCTGCCAACCATATGCCACCTTGCGAATGTATCATCATATTCAGCCTTATTTACGGATAACAATTATAGAATATTATAATACGTAAAAGCATTGATTACAGATTTATTGAATTGTATATCATTTAATTTTATATGAATTTTTATTTATCTATTTTTTAGATCTTAACTAAATTACTTCGTTGCTGTTGAGTTTTTCTTTGACAGAGATCTGAATCCAGGATTATGTTTTCAATGAAATAGATTCATACGAGTGTGTACTCGATTAAAGAATTGGCAGATAGTTGTACACTGTACAACTAGGAGTACACAAGTATAGCTGAATTAATAAGGATCAAGGTCGCCAAAAATAAAATAAAACTAAATGATCATTTAAACGAGCTAAAAAGAAAAATTAAAAATCAATTTTATAAAATAACCAAAACATGAAATTTCTTATTCAAAGTGGTGAAGGTAAGTGGATAAGCCAACCCCCCGTGATCCATCAGTGACATGCTCCATAATCCATCAGTGGCATGCCCCACGATCAATCAGTGGCATGCCCCGTGATCAATCAGTGACATGCCCCACGATCAATCAGTGGCATGCCCCATGATCCATTAGTGGCATGCCCCAAGATCCAGCAATAACCTCTTTAAATTTTTTATAAAATACCTTCGGGCGTAAACACAGTCCGGAGCACATTTTAGCAACAAAGTAAGTGTGGATATTATCTTTGAATATAATAATATATCCTGACCTATAAATAAAATATCCTGACATAAGTAGCCTTTGTATGTAGCCTGAATTGGATAAAATGTCATGTCATGTAGAAATTATTACTGAAAAACAAAATGTTCTAAGCTCATAACTGGAAAATTATACACTGAATAGAACAAGCTGATCTGTCTGTTGCGCTCCTAACCTTCACTTTTTACATCATTCTCCCTATCAAACATTATAATTGGTACTGATAGAAATTCTACAACATGTGTGCATAGCTATCATAATAAGCGAGCCAAAAAATAGCTTTCACATACACAGCTTTAACAAATGGCATACTTCATTCAATATCCAAATCTAGTCATAAAACAATATTGACATTATTTAAAAAGTGAACGTCGGAATTCTAATTTGATGGCATACAATTAAAAAGGAACACACCGAGATTTTAAATTTATCATCTTAAAGATTGCTGAACGTAATTCAGTAAAACACGCGTTAGCAAAGCGCTGTAACCATATTTCATACGAACAATGAATACGAGTATGATTAACACTCAGCTATAAGTTACTACATGAATAAACACGTTAGTTTATCTGAAACAAGCCGAATATTCAAAACTACATAGATATTAAAGATAATAATAAATAATTATCAATTTTAATTTTTCATTAAACTAAATTTTCTAATCCCGACCCTAGTTAAACTGGAATTTAAGGGAATAGGATGCTGATGATGATAAACTTTTACTAAACTCTCAACTGCTTCATGTGACTTACTGGTGTAAGTAGAATGTTCTGAATTAATCTGGTACATGTTAAATTCACCATATTCTATATTTGCACAATTCAGCTAAGTTTTTTTCGGAATATACAAGTGCCTCAGCTAGACTTTTACTTTCGTTCATAATCTTTTCTCTTCTATTGTTGAACGCTTACAACTCATAAGGAATGCGTGTGATAAATGAATAAATAAATAAAAATAACACAATAACAGAATAGGAAGTAGCGGAATTAGTGCTGCTCTTTATCAGGCGATGGAACCCCTATTGGTTGATTGAGGCGAAGTCGTTCCAGTAGGTGATCCCACTTTGCCGTCAGGAGAAGTAGCTGAGTCCCAGTCGCCCTGCACCCCGGCCCGGGCAGACATCGAGGCCATGGACGAGAAGGAAGCCTTACCCCGGTAAGGAAGCTTGGCTGCCACCGGCCCTGGTTCCTGGAATACATTCGCTACACGAATCTGCAACATTGGCCAAACAAAGTGCTTTATTTATCATCAGATGGTTAATAAATACATTGCAGAGAACTTTGAAAATATTTTGTACAAAAATCTTTTCTGAATTTTTTGTCAGTCAAGAAGAATATGCCCAAATTACATTTGAGATGTATAAATACCTATCTTTAATATTCTTAGTACTCTCTCTCTCTCTCTATTGCTTTCACTCGTTCTCTTTCTCTCTCATGTTGCGCAAAAGCACATTTTGTATGCAAGACGTGAGCAGAAATTGGATCACTTAAGAGCCCGTTGCAATTTCTAACCCAGACCATCAGTCAGGATGATATGAATTACAGGCTACATGCGAGCTAGGGCTTAATGTTTCTTCATTAGGTTTTTCTCATTTGAGCTTCATAATTAGGGTTACCTCATTAGAACTAACTCAGCAGTCCAAAGATTAAGTCAAAGATTAGGGCATTTCAAGAACTAGCCTAATTAAATAAAGCAAGCATCAGTTTTTTATCATGTATTTTATTATCTACAGAAATAAAGGCTTTGTGCAATTGAATTAAAAGATTTTTCGATTTGGTTTCACTATTATCTGAATTGAAATATGAAACCGCAAATAATATCGACTTAAGTCACTTTTCACAAGTAAATTGTTTCAAAAAAATTATTTTAAAACTAAGTTTTGGGATTTTTCACTTTTAAGACTTTCAAATAATTCCGATGACGGGAAGTACAGTAGCATTAACAGTTATGTTCTTAAGACTCAACTTATACCAATCCAGGAGGAAATGTCGCATTTTGCATGTGGATTTTACACAACGATCCACGTCACTGCCTGCTAATTTGATACACTGAGAAAAGCACGACATAAGCCATTAAAGCATCGAATACTAAAAAGTATTTGGCAACTTTTCATTTATATTTAGATATCATTCAATAGCTAACTATACACTGAAAAGTTTATGAGGTCATTACAACATCGCATTCAATAGATAACGAAGAAATTAATGTATTCTTCTTACACTTTCCCTTTGTGGTGCATCTTTCTTTAGGTTTCAGATTTCTTAATTAATCTTAGCTTCTTTAAAATATCCCGTTATCCAGGAAGACCAGATTTTACCCAGTAAATCTGATTAGGCACAGGGACCTATTCTCGTCATAGTTCAGTGATTACAATCACCTCGTCATAGTTCAGTGATCACAATCACTTATCATAGTACAGTGATCACAATCACCTCATCATATTTCACTTCAACTTCAGCCTTCAAGGAGTTACTGAAATTTCTCATGACTATAGAGAGATTTCTAAATTCTTAGATCATCTTATGTCTCACGTTCTTCAAGGAAGTTCTTCTAGATTATAAATGACGTCCCTGACATCATCCTTGGATGAGGAAACGGACGTTAAACCTTTATTATTTATTTAAATCTATGCATTACTTGCCCAGTCTAGCATAAGCAGCCTATATAATCTTTGGAATGGTTATCTTTGGACTGGTTTTCTTGATTTTGAAATTTACATAGTTTTGAACCTTGTTGTTGCTCGCCGGCATGCAATTGTCTCAGTTGCGCTGGATGTTGTCATGGATGCCAGCAGCACTCTAATTGTTGTTATGTTATATAGTATATAACACTGAATATTATTCAAAGCTAAATTTGTATATTTAGGCGACCATTTCTTTAGCTGCGTCATGGCAGGTGACCGATTTCTTGACTGCTTTACAGGCTTCTGGCTAGGGTTTTAACTTAAGATCATTCCCTAATCAATCATACAGTTGCCTTTGCTGTTTATAGCGCTAATAGGCAGCACGCTCGGATACAGGATTAACCTCTGCGATTCAAGAATGGACACTGCGTTGATAAAATATTATTAACAAAACTGTAAAAAATGTGTAAAAAAACAGTAAAAATTGTTTTTAACTAATCCGTCGTAAAGGCGAGTTCACTCTGTTAAAAACTGGGTAAAACTATGATTCAATTTGTTTAAATTTGCATGGTAAATTAATTTTAAAAGTTTAGATGCGTTTGAGCGTCGTTATTAAATGCATATAGGTTGACTTTGAACACTAATGATATATATATATATATATATATATATATATATATATATATATATATATATATATATATATATATAGATATATATATATATATATACATATATATACATGTATATTTAGTTATGATTTCAAGATGGAATGATGGTTAGTAAATTTAAAAATTGAAAAGGTTGTTAATTGTTAATATTAATTTCAGTGAATTGACGTCATCGTGAATTAGGAGGCTGATATGGGATCAGTGGAATCCATAATGAATAACTAAATGCATCATAAAATAAAAATACGAAACGTTTTCAGAAATGTTTTAACCCAACTCTAAATACCAACTCTAATATTTTGCAATCTACGTTAAAGAACAAGCATAGGACAATGTAAAAGCGCTCAAAAACAAACATAACACTATGAAAAGTAAATATCTGAAATAACCCCCACGTAATGAAAATTATGAAACCCTACGAAAGCTTATAGTCATAAAATCACATAAAGGAAAAAGAAATATCAACGCCAAAGAAATCTATCTACTAGAACAAAGAAACGAATATAAGTCAAACAACAACAACAGCACACTGGTCTATAAACAATAAATATGGAAAATATCGATATACTGTATTAACTGACATACAAAATGAAACTGTGATCTGCAAAATGAATATATAGTAGGCCTACATGCACACAAGTGTATTGGAAGTTCGGACGCAAGACAAAAACGACGTATACTGTAATAGAGGTAATTTAGTGGACCTGATGAATCAAAAACGAGACAGAAGTTCTGCATTACAGACACAAACAGCACCATAAAATACAAATCTATACATAAGATATAAAACTATATACTATTATTGTGTATTTCTATACGCCACCACATTTTTGGTGAAATAAAGATGTATATACAACAATAGGTAATTAATAATTGGTTTCTGCGCTGATCATCATTCTTGGAAAGTTTGGAGACAATTGAAGTAGGAAGCTTACGTGATTAATAAAAAAATCTCAACACAAATCTTACTGAAAATAATTAGGCTACTAGCGAATCTAAGTTAAGTAATAGAGCACATGGGTCAGTTTTACAAAATCAATTATTAGCTCTACGGACTTAGCCCTACAGACGTAAGCCTACATAATTAGGCCGTCAGACTTAGGCCTACAGGAAGAACAAATGACAAGTTCAGTGATGATGCAAACATGGCAAGTTCAGTTATTCTGAAAAGGTAACAATTTCACAAATGATGCGGACACGACACATTGAAAGATGACACAGTGGTGTCATAATTTCTATTATTATTTGAACTTTTAGATGTTTTAAGTGCAGGAATTAAGTTGACACATATCAAGACATATTCGAGGAGAGAGAGAGAGAACGAGATAGTGTCGTTATTTGCTCAAGTATTCCTAAATAAGCTTGTGTAAGAGTCTAATATTACATATGTTTTCATAAAAATTATCTATCATTTGACAGTTCTTACTAGATAGAATTACGCTAGAATACTCTGGTATTTTAAATGAATATACAGCAATCGAAAATTGAAGATATACAGTATAAAATGACAAGAAATCAAGTTCTCTCTCTTAAAGCTCATATCATTAGAGGTCTTTCAATCACAAGTAAGAAAATTTCTAAATAATTCGCAGACCAAACTTCTATAGCAATTCAACGGTGAAATAGAACAACTACAGAATTCGAAGTATTTCGCATAAATGAAATTGTATTATATTTTACCACTGTCGCCTGGATAAAACACTCTCTCAACTCTAAGTAACTTAACATCACCACCACTGATCCTCCTACATGCATGCAAATGATGTAAACGACAATGATGCATTTGATGCAAGCGATAATGATGTGCTTAATGATGCAAGCGTCAATGATGCACGAAATGACGCAAGCGACAATGATGCATGCAATGACGTAAGAGATTAGACGAAAGCCGTGTGTTGAGAAAATATCAAAAGAGAGTTCTTTTTAGACGATAGCAGGACATACGAAATCACAATAATGAACAAACTTAACTTTATTCCCATTGCAAATATTACTAAATATGGACTACCCTAGATCCAAGACAGGATGAAAACTAATCCACCGCTTCTTACTTGTACGTGGCAAGTTCTTTTTTACGTTAAAACATACGAAAAGAAACTGTTGGTCTGAAAAATCTTTTTGAGGTCTAACATACACGGTACGTGTACACATTTTGCAAGCATTGACCTTCGCTTTGTGTACTAACTTGCTTATTGGTCTGTCATTTAGTCATTTAAACAACTGCAAACCTATTTAAATTAACCTTCTGCTCTTTGAAGCTTTTTACGCAAACTTTCTGACAATATTTGAAAACTGTTCAGTAAATTTTCAAAGCGAAGCACTTTTAACGGAATAATGTTATTGGCAGATAAAAAATGGCAAGATTTATTTTAAAATAGCGACTCTCAATTTCCAATTTGAGTATTAATTTATCTAATCAAAACATCTTAGAAATCCGTAAAGCCAGACTGAACGACTCTTTCAGGTGAATTTTTAAGTATGATTTGAGCGCTCTACTTGTAACAGAATCATACTGAATGTAGATTATGTGAGAGACGAGTTAAATATGTTAACTCTCCACCATTAGTTCAGCATCACTGAGCCTTTGTAGATATATCGTTTCATAAATATATTTCAAGTTTATAATTGTTCGATTATAAATTGTAATTTATAATAAATGGTGGCCTATATATAATACATATTGATTGATTAGGATTAAGGAAGAAAAGCCAATTTCAATACCGTAATTTGTCACAAAATTACTAGACTAAAATACTATTGCAGTACAGCAGGTAGAAAAATATAAAAGATGACATGCGCCATATAATATAGATTGATTATGATTAAAGAGCGAAAACCAATTTATATACCGTAATTTGTCACAAAATTGGCCATTTGAAAGCCATAACCTATTAATGAAAATGAGAGCGCATATGCTATTAATTCAGTATTATTATTTATTTACGATTTACATAAGCCCACAAACCTACGATAATCTCAAGCAAAATCGCTTTATAGAGATATAATCCAATATTTGTAGCTGTATTAAAAATTGTGAGATAATATCAGTTGTTATAATAAATCTAGCAAATGATCAATGACGTTCTTATATTTAGAAATATTACATACTTTGTAACAGTTACAAAGACTCTCACTCTCTCGATGTACTGCTGGGGTGGCAGGTCCACGACATATAATTCCCATAATTCTATCCTAGGCTTTTATTTTCATATCCACATACGAATGCGTTATTAAATCAACAAGCATTCGAAATCTCTGTCTTTCCCTAACTCGCTTTCCTCCAATTTTCCGTCATTTGCCTCTATCAGCAAACAATACCTTTATTAATATAAATATATGGCTACTTGTAATTAAATCATGAACAATGTATTTAAAGATCTGAAAATATTAAAGTTATTTGATATCAATAAATATTGCTGTTGTTTATTTTTGTATAAATTTACTCATAATGATCTGCCTTTATGTTATAATTAATCGCTGTTATTGAATAGTGATGTCTTGTGTCCGAGTTGCTTGAAGAATAGACCAACCGTGTAAATATGCACAATTGAACATGTCGTAGAAGGCGACATAAAAACAAGATCCAAACGAAGATCAGAAAGGGCCTTCGGTTGGTGAGCTCCTGGAATCCGGAAATTGCTACAAAATTTCAACGAATAGAAAAACTTTAAAAGAAGATCTATTCATATCCCGACCCTGGTTGAACTGGGATTTAAGGGTTGCTGATGATGATTGAATAGTGTTATGTGTTCTATTTATAACTTTAGAAACCTGCCAGAATAAACTATACGAAAATTCAGAACTTCTCTCCGCAAAAAGTAAATCGCTGTGCTAGATATTGGCTGTCCTTACCAACTAGAATACGCTCGTCTATGACCTTTAAGTCTTTCAATATAAATATTCGTAGATACTTAATAGATAGCTATTAGCTCATCAGGTCTTCTTCTTCTTTTATTATTATTTTATATTTTATTATATTTTTAATCTCAATTTAAAATTATGCCTCTGCTTATTTCGTATGAACAAGTTCTCCTATTATCATTATTTTTCGTTAAGTTCACCATAGGTCATATTTAGTGTGTATTTTTTATGTTGCATTTGCTTGTTTGTGTGTTGTGCATGTGAACACTACAGGGATGCTTGACCCCTTTTAGTGTTCTTATTACATTGAATTGAATTTATATCGAATCATCTGTACAGTATGCTTGGGTTTAACGGTATAAGCAATGATGCCTATTCAAAAACAAAACAGGAGTTTATTAACTACCTAAAGTGTGAAAACACCGCCAAAACATCAGGTGATTAACTATACACAAAATAACTTTAACTTAATTAAACAGAACGGACAATTAACAGTTACAATCCAACTAAAGCATGTATCAAAACGGCATAAAGAAAACCTTTACATTACACGAACCATACGACTCTAGTAAGCTTCATTTAAGATCATTAATAATTAATTTATGCATTAGAAGAACTTTCTATTTTAGGCATAAGCAATACCATCAGTGTATGAGATACACCTTCAAAATAAACACTACAATTACGCGAAAGCGAGAGGTTAAAATAGAAAACCATCGACTAATCCACTCTCTAAATCATCGATAGTCTCATCCTAGACATATGATGTGCCCAGCAAAAATTTCCTCACACGTTTACTACAAACACTAATTATTCAGTGTATATTCAGTCAATTAAATACTGTCACGGGATAAGCAGCGGCATCTGCATAGTATTAAACAAAAGGCAGCGGAATTCAACAAACACACACCATACACGATTCGCCGAGCAGCGATCTAGCCTTGCAAACGACCTCCGTGGAATAAACGACAACGCTATGATTGCTAAAGAGGCAACCAATATCGTGAAGTGGAACAACGGGTCCTGTCAGTAGAAAACCCAAGTCTTTAAGTATTGATGTACTGACGTGGGATGTACTGACTCGATGATGTCCCAGATCAACTGTATACTTATGAGCATTGTAAGATGTGAGCGTCTCTCGAAAGATTTGGAAAACGACCGGTGATCACGAAAGCAGCTGCTAGGCGGGCGGGGAAGGCTGCTGGTAGAGCTCGCTATCTGGGCTCCCCTGCTTGCGCAGCATCGAGCGAGCATTCTGAAGAGAGTACTGACTGTGCAGTGATGGGGAAAGACTTCGTCTCTCAAAGCTATCCATCTCCAATCCCATACGAAACGCGTTCACAACACGGATCTGGAAATCACGAAATAAAACGAAAAATAGACTAAGTCATGCAGCGCAGAAATAGGCTAATACACAGAAAGCTATCCACGTACACTGAGGGATGGACTATCTAAAGTCAATAGAAGCTACTAAAACCAGTAGAACATTTATTACTACTTAATCAACAGAAAAGTTGTTACGATACTAGATAGGGGAAACATATACAATACTTAGCATAGTGACAAAACTAGCAAAGCAACATACAAAGCAACTTCATTTTAGATGAATAAAGAATCAAATTTCGTGAAGCAGAAGCGAGATACAAAATAACGATGGATCGACAAGAAATTGCTGTATTTATAATTTTCGTTTAATAGATATGCAGAAGAGTAGAAATCAAAAAGACTCTTCGGATGACAAACTAAAAACCTTGAAATTGCAAGGAACACAATAACAATCTTATTTCTGTTGCAACTATCTTCTATACTAATAACATCTCGAACATTCATTTGACGAATTTAGACTTGAAAAAGGCTCAAGGCTGCTGTTGAGGCGTTAGAGCAGCCCGATAACTAGCCTCTCAACTGGAAACTAAAACTCTCACCAAAAGCGACAATAACACCAGCAACAATTTCAATGATACTGGCGTCAATGACAACATCAAGTACTATTGAGCAAAATCCCAATCGACAAGCAAAGAAGGGTCCAAAATGATTCAAAATCCAAAATCCTGAAAACCAGTCTAAATAAAATAACCAATTAAGCGATTTAGAGTAGACAGACATCGCTAGCTTATCTATCGAAAGTATATATATATATATATATATAATATATATATAATATATTATATATACATATATATATACATATATTTATATATTCAGTATGTATATATAGATATAAAGCTAAAGCTAAGGTTAACGTCAGTTTCCTCACTCGAAAGCAATGTCATTTGAACCCTGCACATACTGATCCGCGGTCGAGTATCTTACCGACTTCCCCACTGGCTCTAGCCAGTATATATAAATGAAATTAATTTGTTTAGCAGATGAAAAGAATCAAAATCAAAGAGTCAGCCTACACAAATGCTAATTAAAAAGTGAATTCTTATATGACTCTAAAATATAAGCGAAAGAGGCACGTTAAAGGCGGTTGATTGAAATAGATTAGGTTACTAGGAATAGAAAGTACACAGAACGGGACACTTCAATAATGGGATGAAGGACACATCAGGATTCATTTGTGCAGGACGTGACAGGGTTCTGTGGTGAGAGACTGAACGAGGTTAGATGTGAGGGATAGGACAGGATTCAGTGAGGACACGACAGGATTCAGTGAGGACACGCCAGGATTCAGTGAAGACACGACAGGATTTAGTGAAGACACGACAGGACTCAGTGAAGACACGACAGGATTCAGTGAAGACACGACAGGATTCAGTGAAGACACGACAGGATTCAGTGAAGACACGACAGGATCAGTGAAGACACGCCAGTATTCAGAGAAGACACGGCAGGATACAGTGAAGACACGTTGGGGTTCAGTTGAGAGGGACACGATAACGTTGAATTGTTAGGTCACGATGGGGTCAGTAATACTTTATTCGCTAACTAAATTAGTGTACATTTGTCGACTGACATTGCCGGCATCAGACGACTACACGTATATAAGAACTTTTTATATCCTCTACTGACAACAAGAGTTTCTACAATATTAAACCATCTTCAAACTTCTATCTGTTGTCAGTGTACTTTTAGTTCCTTTCTTGACATTTTATTTGAGAGCCTGTACCTGACTTCATGCTTTGATTTTAGTTATATAGCTAAAGTTAGTTATATAGCTAAAGTTATATTTCTGGCTAAAGTTAGTTATCTAGCTAAAATTAGTTATCTAGCTAAAGTTTGTTATCTGGCTGAAGTTATTTATGTAGCTTAAATTTAGAATTCAGACTATAACCATTCAGAAAAAACGCAAGTTCAACGTTCGTTTACAATCAGGTAAGAACAGTTAGAAGCGGTCTGGCTTGATTACAGTGTGGACTCTAGTGTAGAGTATCATGGTTCGAAATACGGTTCAGTTGAGAAAAAAACAATCTTAACTCGCGGAAGAGTTAAATAGAATTATTTCTTGTTTCCAAGGATCACAACAACTAATTAGTTTAAAATGATTAATCCTAGGATTATATGCAAACTATGTTACTAACGTCTTTTACGTTGGATAATACGTCCTTTATGTTGCATTGTTAATCATATATTTAGTGTTACTAGTTATTATTATTATTTTTTATATTTTTTTTTACCCCGGTGTAAAGAACCTGGGGTTTGATAAAAACGATTCGAGCAATACGTGCTGAATCGCCGCCCGGCTACTCGAGGTCATCAATCGGCTTAAAAGAATTGTTGAAGCAGACTGCATTAAATCTTTGCAAAGTCATGGAAAGCCTTTGCCAAAGAAAAGATGTCTCTCGCTTATCGCCGGTTTGCTCTGCAATAAGTCTGCCTATGCCATTAATAAAGTCAACTCCTTCGGGATTCATCGGGCCCATGGTTTCAATAGCCACCGGAACAACTTCGTATCCTAAGGACAGATCACGGTATTTATCCAACTTCCTAGAGGCGGCATGAACAGCAGCACCACCGGCTGTGACTGAAGTCGTATTCAGGTAGGAGTTTGCTATAGTGTCAATGACCGTGACGTCCCAAACGGCACATTTACCGTTGCACCAGGGCACTAAAGTCCTGCCGTCCGGACGCTTGCCGTCTGATCTGGACAACCCACTTGGTTCCTTAGAGGAAGGGATGCCTGCTCTCGAAAGTGCTCGCCATATTATGTCATTTAAATTGTGATGGCGAGACATTCTACCTGAGCTTCGTTTGCAGGAGAGGCCGTGGAGACCTAAAGCGTCGACTTCATGACCGCAGGGGCACATGTGAGGCTCGCAAGTTTTCGCCCCTAAACGGAAACTAACAGCTACTCGAATCGCCTCATTGTCTAAAAAAGCCCACAAGAAGCAACAGGGAGAGCGTGAAGCCAGTCGCTGCTTCTTTTGGTTGATACAGCTAGGAGTCGTGCTCTGTCTACTGCATTGGACTGGGATTCTAACAGACTGTTATAAATCCGATCCACTATAGGACGGTCCCATGATTTCTGGCTACTGACTGAGGTAGAAGGTGGAGCACTGGAGGTGAGGCTTTTGGACCAAACTGACAACGCAACGTCAATGGAACTATCGGCAGAAAGGGAGCACTTATGAAGGATGGCGTCTTGCAACTGCCTCGTTCCCATCGCTGATGCCAAGAAGCCTGAAGGCGCGATATGAGAAACAAGACGAATTCCAAGACCACCCATGCTCACCGGTAGACTGGCTTGCTGCCACTGCAAAACAGACAAATCTGCGTTGATAACGGCGCACAAGCATTGCCTAAGAGCCTCGTCGTAGTCATTATTTTAATTAATTAATTCTTAGTTAAGATACTGGGTCCAGTAACAAATTTATTCTTTTAGGAGTGCTTTGTAAGGTATTTATCTGCCATTGAACTGCACATCTCTACAGGATGTGAGATATATAATATTTTGTCTCATTTTATTTTACTGAAATTTAAGATTTTTTAATGTCTGAAAAAACGAGTGATTATGAAGAGCTCGCTATTGATGAATTCAATTTCTTGTTCAAAAATTGCGCACGGAGTTTACATACCAATTGTTGACTACTAAATAATGTGACGCTAAATGTTAGAGATGGAAATTTTATGAATTTCCAGAGTTCGATTCGCTGAAAATGAAAGTTCGGTTCGGTTCGGGTTCGGTTAGCAATTGACAATGTTCGGTTCGGTTCGTTGAAAATGAAAGTTCGGTTCGGTTCGAGTTCGGTTCTAATAAGGGTTCGGGTTCGGCTTGCTTTCCAACTCGCAAGAGTTCGATTCGAGTTCGAAATGGTTTGGTTTGGAGAATGTTGCAATTGTTTAACTTTACTTATAATAATTATGGTTATGACAAACACGTTTAAAATGGTTTATGGTAAATATGCTTAAAAATTAATTAAGTCATATTAGCTGCCACATTATTTTACCTGGGCAAAAATATGACAATGAAAAAAGGAGAGAAGTGGTATTTATTCCTGTACATTTCCTAAAATATTGTAAGTTGACCAACAAATGTTTATAATATAGATATTTAGCTTTATTATTGTATCTGAAATATTTTCCTTGATTATATCGAGCAAATAGAATGCTTCATCAATTTTTAAATTGTTATTGGCACTATAGGCCTATATATTAGATACGTTTATAATTAAGTAGAAATGTCTTGTCTAAAATTTGATCCAATATTGCAGAGACAAAGTGCAATTTAGTAACATAAAAATTTCAAACAAGGATGATTTAGTAAACACGTGTACTTCCATAGAAAAATGATCATAATGTACACCGTTTGCAATCAACTGACCAGTAATGAGCTTCATAATTTACCTTAGGGTTTCAAATTTTAAGCTCTCAGATCAATTATGAAGTTACGAAAACAGTTATGAAATTATTGCATTGCTATGGTGCAAAAGTATTTATTCCAGATAGCCTTAACACATATAGAATATCGTATATAATTATTTGTAAATCTGGCTGCAAAAATATTAAGGTAGCACACTAAAATTTGAAAAAAATCATTATCTGAATTTAACAAGAACAAATCCACCTAGATTGAGTCAAGCATTTTGAGATTTCTATGGGATACTCTCATCACTTTTGTCTTTTTTCGTATTTCAATGCTGTACCATTCAGACTATCCATTATCTTCTGTAGGCCCGTCTCGCTTCCCGCTACCATTCCTTTGTACCGCTACCATTTAAAAATTTGTGTCGGAACCAGCCTTACCTGAATATATGCTGTTAGATACTGTAAGACATGTAAATGCAAAAACTAATATGTATTTGTATTGTTCTTACTATCTTTATTTAATGTCAGGCTGGTGAAGAAGAGAGGAACTCCAAAAGTTTGGTTCAGTTCGGTTCGGCCAGATTCTGGGTTCGGGTTCGGTTCGGTTCGGCCAGAATCTGGGTTCGGGTTCGGTTCGGGTTCGGTCAGAGTCTGGGTTCGAGTTCGGTTCGGTCAAAATTTTAGATTTTAGGGTTCGGTTCGGGTTCGGTTCGATTCCCATCTCTAATTAAGATACAATAATTTACGTTTTTATTACGCTATGATGAAGAGAAAGATAGTCTAAATAAGATCTCGAGGTCCACTGCGAGTAAAGATCTTTAGATCGAATGTCGAACTCCAATTAACATAAATGACATAAGATAAGAACGTAGCAATGCCTGTTATGCAAAAAAGCCATGCTATTTGAACTCTAATGTAATATTATATAAGTTATAAATATATACATCGCGAGCAAATTCAATAATATACAGAAATACTTTCTCAATAAACAAAGGCAATGGTCTACTGGAGGAAGCTTAGAGCAGGTAGCTATAGGGTTATCATAATCACATACCACTTTTAAATAAATAGTACTACAACTAATAATTAAAAATAATAAAATAATAGTAGAATAAATCGAAATTGTAAGAACTTTACTGGAAGGAATACTGCACAATGAGTAAGATAAATATATAAACTATATTTCCATTGTTTTCCATTATACCCTTAGGTCTATATATATGAAATTTGGCAAGTAATACAACCAAAATTCCATTGCATTAACACGCACAAATTGGGAGGACTGACAAAACTGACAAATTAATTTCAAAATTTAGGGGATCAAGTACATTTATTAATACTTACTTGATCCATCTGCATTGGTATACGGAGTCGTTGTATAAACATTAAGATTAGTGTACTTAAGTATTCGATTATAAACAATATCAAGTCACGTGTTTAGCTTTTTGTTGATGAGTTTTACTTACTGGCTGAACCAGTGGCGATGTCGGTTAGGTATTCGACCGCGGATCAGTAAGTGCGGGGTTCAAATCCTGGGCTCTCCCGTCACTGACATCGCTTTCGAGTGAGAAAACTGACGTTAACATTAGCTTTACTGTTTTTTACTTGCAGTTAAGTAACTTTTGTAAAAGTTATCAACTTTACTCTCATGAATATCTTCCTTAGCCTTTTGTTTTGCCCATAATATTTTACTTCTTTTGATTATTATTTGTTTAAAGTCATAACGGTAATTGATTTACGCAAAATGAATTAGGCAGGTTGAAGTAGCTACATACAAACTTGAAAAAACGTAGACAGGCAGAAATGCTAACAAGTGACATATAGTTCTTATTCTATAGGGAGGTACTTGAGTATGTTGCAGGCAAGGACACAAATCGAAAGTCCTACAGGATGTCAGAAAATGATAAAGCAAATAATTATCAATGGTTGCTCAAAACACAGATTCAACCATAGACCAGTAACATACAGTCAAGAGTCAGTTAAATCTGCTTAAACATTGATATAATAAATGAAAATACAATTTGTTACATTTAGTACACTACATCAACTATAACGATGACTACTTCAGTTAAAACTAGCTATCAGCCCTTGGTTAAAGTCGGAGAAGACAACTTCTTCTGGCTTTGAACTTCATAATATATTTTAATGCAATCATATAGCATTAAGTTACTCCTCTTGTTATTAAGTTATCACTCATTCGTTCAGCGTCGAATAAGATTTCTTTAAATAAGCTGATTAGTTCAAGTGATGACAGTGAAAATAGTCGGATGCTCACTAAGACCGCATTTGTTCATTTAATGTGTAAGAATTTTGAAGACTACAAAAATAAAAGTTTCCTTTAACGATCCTATTAGTGTCTCGAAACAACGTACATCCTCCATCAAGAAACGTCACAGTGTAGGAGAAAAGTATTGCTAGATACATTGCGAGAAATAGTAAAAAATTAAAGCAGATTTCGCGGTTAACCATATAAATTAAATTAAGCACTCATACTACTATGGGTTAGTTAAACATTACAAACTAGAAACCTCGACGGAAACAAACGATGCAACAACATTTCTAAAGTAATTCGTTCAACGTCGACTAAGGTTTTAGTAAGATTTTTAAAATTTTATGCACTAATGCAAGTTTGCGATGTGAATTGACAAGCAACTAGTTGCTAACTCTGTTTAGTAGGCCTACACCGCAAGAATGATATAGGCCTAATAAGGCCCACAGCAAAATAACTAGACTTAGGCTTGGCTTACAGAAACAAATCTGGACAGAATATAATGGTCGAGTGTGGTCAACGAAGAAATTAGGCAGCATTAACAAATTAAATGATTTCCAGATTTTTTAGAGATATTAGTTTGGGGCAGAAATTACTAGACTATTTGCAATAACGCGGTCATGGTTTCATTCAACGCCACATCTCTCTCTATCTCTCTCCTAGAGCACTGCCTACTGGCAGGTCCATGGTATATAACGCCTACATTCTTCTCTGTCTTGTCTTCCGCTTTCCTCTTCATATCCACATGAGTGGGTCTTTAAATCATCTAATATACCTAATCTCGGCCTGCCTCTGCCTCTATTTCCTTCCATTCTATCTTCTATGATAACGCCAAATATCTAGATTTAATTAATAACGATCCTCAATATTGCAGATATTTACAAATAGTCAATGAATATATTTAACAAAATATGATAGAGTACGACATCAGATAGAGATAGAGCTATTTATACAAGCCAAACATCTTCCATTACAGATGATAATTTTTGCAGCAAAATCTCACGGTTAAAGCAGCATCTAAACTTTAATTAGTCTGAACTGTAGAACATTAATAAAACGACGAGTTACAATGTTGCAACACAGATAAATATGGCATAAACATAACTGCTAGCCCGATTTCAATTACGATTTAATCTTTTGCTAAGAAATACGGAACGTATACTAAGAATAATATCCCAATATTATTTGTAAATTATTGGCAATAGCAAGAATTAAAAGTTACAACAATATGATAAGGAAAGCTATTATTACTTCCTGCACGTTTATTAGACCACTGAAAGAATATTCTTGTATATCTACATGTACGTACAACATATATTTTGCAAGTATATTTATATATAAATAGTATCTATTTGAATAACACTTATATAATGAACGAATTCAGCAAATTTGTAGCCACTGACTAAAATGCAAATGGCTAAGAAATTATATAATATGATATCAGAGAATAAAATAAAATGCATACAATACTTTATTTGACACGAACGGCTTAAAACGTCAAAGAAGATAATTTAGAAATCAAGAGTTGAAACAACGCAGCAGACCGTATAGCTTGGTTCTATTTCATAAGCATGTTTCTGGGTTTTGAAAAGCACTTGCCCAGAAAACAACTACTACATCTATATTGCAAATTGATTTTAGGGTCAACGAGCAATAGTTCAAATAACTGTATAACTAACAATAAATACTAGTAATATAGAGACTCAAATTTAGGATAAATGTCACTGAGTGAAGTGAAGAGTTAGAAGACAAGGAACAAGAAGGACAATAAAAATGTCATACATGGACACATGAAAACAAGGAACAAGAAAGACCTTAAAGACGTCATAGATGGACACATAAAGCCAATAAACAAGAAGGACGTTAAAGATGTCATACATGGACACAGGAAGAAACAAATATCAGAAGTATAGGATAAGATTAAATATATCTGTAAGACCAAAAGTGCGACTTGAAAAGATTACCTTCAGGCAAATAACAAAGGTTTTTTCATTCGGCGAAACTCAAACAAGAAAACGTAAGTGACATTAGGCATCGCCAATTAATTATCTATCATTCCATTCCTTGAACTCTCTAATTATAAAGTAACACAGATACACTAATGCTGTAACCAGTGAGGTTTGTATAAGCAATTATATATTATTGCTGGAGAAGCTCTAAACCCTACTGATAGGTAGGCTATGCAGTTTACATCCTTACTAAGACCAATGACTAAAATACGCTTCATATTACGCTGCGTAGTAAAATATAGGAAGAATCACCTGACTCTGCTTTTCAGCTTGCAGGTGTTAAACACTAAATCATTTGTAAGTATAAAACCGCTTTCATCTCTCGAAGGGATATCAGTGAATCGAAGTTTGAACCTCGCGAGCCCGAATTTGAACTCCGCACAAACTGTTCTGTAGTCAGAAATCTAACCGACTGCTTCCACTGGCTCAGCCTAGCGACCGCTGACTCAACAATGACAAATAAATACAGAGAGACAAGAGACGCTACCTGATGTTGTAGCCTTGAGAGTCCTCGAATCCATAAAATCTGACCCCTCTGTCCGGCGTCATCCATGAGAAGATCCTCCGTGGAGTCCTTCTCGAGCTGCTCGATCTCCTGAGGCGAGGCTGCCCCCATCACGAGGTTCTTGGGCAATCGATGGGTCGGCACACACGTGATCAACTGTCAAATAGCAACAATCAATCAGCAAGTCCTTCAGGCACACACGTGATCAACTGCCAAATAGCATTAATCAATCAGCAAGTCCTTCAGGCACACACGTGATCAACTGTCAAATAGCAACAATCAATCAGCAAGTCCTTCAGGTACACACGTGATCAACTGTCAAATAGCATTAATCAATCAGTAAGTCCTTCAGGCACACACGTGATCAACTGTCAATAGCAACAATCAATCAGCAAGTCCTTCAGGTACACACGTGATCAACTGTCAAATAGCATTAATCAATCAGTAAGTCCTTCAGGCACACACGTGATCAACTGTCAAATAGCAACAATCAATCAGCAAGTCCTTCAGGTACACACGTGATCAACTGTCAAATAGCATTAATCAATCAGTAAGTCCTTCAGGTACACACGTGATCAACTGTCAAATAGCATTAATCAATCAGTAAGTCCTTCAGTTCAGTGATCACATCAGTTAGTAAGTCAAGATATTAATTAATAATTAATAATTAACAAGTCCCTGTGTAATCAGTCGTCATCGGGTGGTGCTTTGACGCCTGTTTGTGTAGAGTCTGCAAGAGACGTCCCTGACATTGCATTATGGCTAGGAACCGGACGTTAACTTTTATTGATTGATTGATTGATAATGCAAAAGTAATTGATCAAGTAACTATATTTATCCAACTAATTGGCTATCTAATTGACTAATGAAACTATCAGTATATTAATAGTAATTAATTTACAAGAACAAATAAATTATTAAATTATTAATTATTGATTAAAATTTCTAAAGTTATGAAAAACACTAGGCTAAGCTTCGTCCCTGACATTTCCTTATGGCGAGGAACCGGAAGTTAAATTCTTATTGATTGATTGATTGAAGCTTCTGAAAGCGTCTCAATTCTACATGTAGAATGGGGAATATACTGTACACTCATTTAAGATTGAGTGTGAGTATGGATGCAATCGCTATCAAATTTAATGAACCATCATCATCATCTTCCCTTAAATCTCAGTTTAACCAGGGTCGGGATACGAATAGACCTTCTCCAGTCCTCCCTGTCCCACACCATATCATCCGTCAATCCCCTATTTTTCATGTCCTTCTTAATTACCGCATCCGAAGTCAATTGTGGTCTATCTCTCTCTAGCTTAACATCCAGTTCTTCCCTTTAAACTCTCTTTACTACATCCTCATATCAAACTTACTAAACCAAGTAAACAAAACTTAATTACACTAACCAATATACAACAATTAAATATATCAAACTATTATATAACATAGATGTATATAAAAGTGAAAGCGTCGAATTTTGCAAAACTATAACATTAACAAAACATTAAGTTTCTAATGCATTTTGGGCTTCAATCAACGTGATGTTAAATAGTAAAGCATTAGGTAATCTTTACCTGATTTATATACTAAGCATAAAATCAAAGAAATACGAGTGTTTTATTCAGCATACCTGACCCCACAGCAGTTCCCCCACACCGAGAAACAAGCACCAGAGCCACTGTGTGACCGTCAGGCCCTTCGTGTAGAAGAAATGTCCACCAAACTGAATGATGACTATCTGCAATAGTATGATCCAACAGTAATACATTGTAATTAATTACCCGTGTTGTATTATGATCATTGAGGAATAGATCAACCGTTGACTGCGCATGTCGAATTGGCCGGTAGAATCATCTTGAAGAGCGCGAAACTAGACAGTGATTATAAATGTGCCGTAGACTTGACATTTGCCGAATCACCAGAATGGGCGAGAATAATAACAATTGGCATCTATTGTGAGAGAAAAATTAGAAAGCAATAATTCAAATATAATTTTTATAGGAGCTGGCATAGCTTTCTAATATAAAATGAAAAGTGACCTTATAAATAAACAAAATTATTTGAGCATATTTGTAAATTTCTTAAATTTGTTTGGTTTCAATCAACATTAAAACTGATAGTACTAGTCCAAAATGGGCAGTATTTGCAGCACATGTTTTGTCTATTTTACGGTAGTCTGGCCAAAATATATGTAAGACAGTACTACAGTGTTACATGAAGTCCATCACATTATATCAAGGTTATGTATGATCGAATGATTTACAATACATTAAATGGAAATATTTAGGATGTATGCTGAATTAGTGTATAGCATTTAAGTAAATATGTATATCTCTCTCTCTTAGTGCACTGCCTAGTGACAGGTCAATGGCGTATAACGCCTCAACTCTTCTATGTCTTCCACTTTTCTCGTTATGTACACATAGGTGAATCTTTAAGTCATCTAACGTTCCTAATCTCGGCCTACCATTGCCTCTATTTCCTTTCATTCTGCCTTCTATGACCTCTTTTAGTAGACTTCCCCCCTTAGAATGTGTCCTATCCAACTCTTCTTCCTATTTCTTAAGCGCATCTATCAATACCAACTCTCTTCAGAACTTTCTCATTTGCTTTGAGTCCAGATAATCCTTTCTATTTTTCTCCAAATCCACATTTTCAATGTCTCAAGCTTCCTAATATCTTCCTTCCTTAAGGTACATGTTTCACATCCATATAGTAGCATGGTTCATACCTAGGTTTTGTAAATATATCATCATTGTACACAATTTAATGTATTGTAATGTATTACCTAGTCCGCACACATACCTGAGCTAGCATGGTGCCGACCCAGATGCCGAGGAAGACTGGATTACGACTGAGACCCTCTATCACGTTGCGCTGACCGTGAATCTTTCTCGCGTTGATCTCGTTGAAGAGCGTCATCATGACGAATGTGTTGAAGATGATTGTAAAGTGTTGAGAGGGCTGAGGTAACGCCCCCTCCTTTTCTAACCGACCACTATCTATGTCGAATATGATCTCACCTGCACAACAAGAAAATATCGAATTATAAGGAAGGTTATAGAATCACGCAAGAAATCGCAAAGATTGTGCTACTTTTCTGACGAATTTAAAGCTTTGTCACCGTCGCCGTCTTTATCGTCGTCATCATCATCATATCATCATCGTCATTGGCTTTATTATCAACATAACCACCATCATCATCATAATTATCACCATTACCACAAAATTCGTCATTGTCATCAATAATCATATAATCATCATCGAATCAAGAAACTGAAGTAAACATTTAACAATAATTGTGAAGGCTCAACCAGTCGACATATATTTTCTGCAATGGTCATCATCTCGAAAATGTTAATTATTTTACGCCTGAATTCTAACCCGAAGGAAATTTCTGAGACGTAGTCAATATTCTTCGGAATCTAAGTTACTACTTACCTAGAAATAGTATAGTGAAGATGACAGTCAGCTGATAGACTGCATGACCAATGATGTTCTTCATCATGGTACGCGAGATGAGTGGTTTGGTACGACCGTATGGAGCTCTCTCCAACAGTTCTTCGCTTGGCAGCTCAGTGGCCAAGGCCAGGGATGCCAAAGTGTCCATGATCAAATTCACCCACAGCATCTGAATGGCTTTTAGTGGTGAATCCTAGAAATATGGCGACATCAAATTTTGTATATACCACTCAACGTTGGTTCATTTCATATTAGAAGGATCAAATTGGAAGCTACACGAGAACATTCTTTGAACATGTGCGCATTTATGTACACTCCTGACTAACATTTACATACTAATTACATTTACTAATAACGGATACTCGTACACTACTTGTAATATATCGTTGATTAACACACTAAAATGGTTACATTTATCAGAGATCTAAATACCTTTAGAGTTAGGACACACTAACGGACAAAATACAACTTGAAAAGAAGTTCAAAAAACAAGAGACTTAGACAGGATTGACTTACGTTGATAAAGCAAGCTCCTAGGAACGCTACAATATAGCTGACTTACGTTGATAAAGCAGGTTCCTAGGAACGCTACAATACGACTGACTTACGTTGATAAAGCAGGCTCCTGGGAACGCTACAATATGACTGACTTACGTTGATAAAGCAAGCTCCTAGGAACGCTACGATGACAGCCACCACGTTGACTGTCAGCTGAAACTGAAGGAACTTAGCGATGCTGTCGTAGACGTTACGTCCCCACATGACAGCCTTGACGATACTCGTGAAGTTATCGTCTGTCAGGATGATGTCTGACGCTTCCTTAGCCACGTCCGTGCCTGCGATACCCTGCATCAATCAATCAATAAATCAATCATTCAATCAGTCAATCAATCAGTCGTTCAATCAATCATTCAACAAGTCACAAATTTCAGCTATCAATCACTAAAACAATAAACAAACCATGAAGTAATTAATAAAACAACTACCTGAGTTAAACATTCCTTTTAGTATTTGCCAGTATATGAAAGTTGGCATCTTTAAAAAGTTAGTTCTTTTAAAAATCTGCATTGTGCAACCTATGACCTAAAATTGTCCACTGAGCAATAATAAAGTACATAGAATGTCATAGATGATTGGTGCAAAAGAATTAATCATTGCAAAATTAAAGTACAGCGGAAAACGCAAAACTAATCATGCAGTTTAAAACACAGAACTAACCATAGCAAAACCGACGTCGGCTTTCTTTAGAGCCGGTCCATCGTTAGTACCGTCGCCCGTGACAGCAACGACTTCACGAGTGGGGTTTAGTCGGCTGTCGATGATGCCTTTGACCAGTGTGTACTTGTCCTCAGGGGAAGATCTCGCTAACACTCTCAAACGAGGCCAGACCTTATCGAACAACTCTTGCTCAACCTGAATTAACGCAAGTAAAGAAATTTAGCAAATGTAAAGTAAACACTCATTATAGTGAAATGATAAACTAAGTCTATCACTTTTTAATACCACATGTTAAAACCGTTGGGAAATTTAGTCCATTTTCCGTGTACCCAGTCCAGTGAACGTCTGAGATTTTACTCTCAGATCAGCGCGGCTGGGAATCGAACCCACGAGAGATCAATTCACCTCAGGATCTGTCATTTAAAACTTCATGACGTTACCCCTAAGCTACTGAGACATTCATTTAGCGTCTGCTCCCGTTACACAGTTTTCATGTCTTCTTAACAAAGATTTAGTAATACTTTGACATTACGGTATTTTGCAATATAACTCATAATTTCGTTGTTTTACCGTTTTTAATTTTCCATTGAGATCTCAATCAGTTTCTTTTGAAGTTTAGTCATCATTGGCATAAAAGAACTACTACACGTTTCGCTTATCAGGTTTTCTTAACTTAGAGTTCGAGCGTAAATACAGGAGCCAAAGCTTCATACTATTTCAATGTATTGAAGTTTCATCTTCCAGTACTGTCATATAATGAATGAAACTCATGACTCTAACTTTATAATACAAAACGCATTGACCTTTTATAATCCCAGTCAATCCGCTGCATCAGAATCATACAGAAATTGCAATTTATAATGAACAAGATTGCACTAACCGGTGAATCTTTGTCTCTGCGGATGCGGGAGTTGAACTCTCGCCCCTCTATGACGAGAAAGTCGTCACCTGGCTTCAGGATGCCGCACTTGGTGGCTATAGAGCGCGCCGTGTTGATGTTGTCTCCTGTCACCATGCGCACACAGATACCAGCGTTCTGACACTTGCGTATTGCGTCAGGGACCTACAGGACAAATGGCAAAACCTTTCTGAGGATTTAATAGAAACTTCTCTCTGTATCTGATTAATACTGAAGATCCAACTGTTGATATGCTTATCCGTCAGCGCAAATATACACATAAAACAACTAAACAAATCAAATTCGACAAGAATGCAAATAAAGCTGGTAAAGCTAATGTCAACGTTAGTTTCTTCACTCGAAAGCCGTATTAGTGACGGACATGGTTGGTTAAGCATGGCTGTATTTGTTTACTTTTTTCAATGGGGGTCGTTAGGGGGTCGAAGGCATGTGGGGGTCATTCTGGCTTTGGAGGGGGCGGGAAGTTAAAACAGGAAGTTTAAGGCTTTAGTTAGGAGGTCAAATATCTGTCGGAAGGGGTTAGGTCGAAACCCTCCCGACCCCCAGCAAATACAACCCTGAAAATTAATAATATAAAATCGGTTATCATAATTGTAAGAGCCAAGTACAACGAGGCAATACAATAAATTGCAGTTAGTAAAAAAGTGGGCATAAGTTTAACTCATGAAAGTTGATGTGAACTAAATCGTAACGTGAAGACGTGATAGGAGTGAAAGCCTTGCACTTATTGTTTAATATATTCCTGTGATCAGTAATCGTAAAGCTTTTATAAAACATATTCTTCGTGATTACATTTGAATATTTCTATGAGCTTATTTCCCTATTACAGTACTTATATTCTGCAAATTTTCTGCAGAAGTTTGTTTGCATTGAGGCTATTAAAATGTTCGTATATTCCTTACACGTATATCCAATTCAAAATGAATGTTTAAAGTTCTCGTCCAAGATGTCTTTAGGAGCGTCGAATATTTACGTCAAGTTAGCAACTAAAAATGGTCAATATTGCCTCAGTAATTGAGATCGTCTAATATAATAACCAAGATACGAATTAAAACTGAATTTCTTGGAGCCAATTGTTACAACAAATGAGAATAATGAGAATGAATATATAACCTGCAGCCGTAACTAAGTATATAATTTAAGCATATTGCAAACTAAGGCCACGTTGCGCTAATAACCCGTTTTGAGTTAGAGCTACTACAGACCAACGGTAAACTGTAAGAGTCTGTAAGAGGAGACGGATCATATACCAAGGAAGGCCAAGGGAGCCATCTCAGACCTATATTTTACAAAGTTAAGTCAATACTACTAAAGGTAAAGAATTAGCCTTTGTGATGGGATCAATTGTTGGACTATGGAGTGCCTCAAAATGGGCGTAAGAGCAGACTTTGTAGAAATATGAACCTTGAACCAGCCACTTGACAGAACAGAAGTGATATACATTGATACTAAATGTATTTACGAGTAAGATTTCTCTCAGTGCGATCCAGAAATTTGAACTTGTATTCTTTAAAAATCTGATAAAATTAAATTTAAAAATGATTAAGTTGAAGTTCGAACCTCGGGTCGTACAGGATCCTCTATACCGACGATGCAAATGCAGATGAGGTTACGCACAATGTTGGCTTCGTCTTCCCAATCGGGTTCAGCTGTCGCCAGCTCGTCATACGGTTCAGCCCCGTCTACATACATGACACAAACAATCACACGTTTGCTCTAAAATACACATATCACGTAATACTGAGCATTACAGGCAAATAGTTCATAATCATAATCATCATCATCATCATCGTCGTCGTCGTCGTCATCGTCATCGTCATTCTCATCGTCATCGTCATCGTCATCGTCATCATCATCATCATCATCATCAACATCATCATCATCTTCCCTTAAATCCAATTTTAACTAGGTTCCGGATATCGACCTTCTCCACTCTTCTCTGTCCCATATACTATCAAAATCTCTTCCATTCGTTTAGAAGATTTTGTAACAATTTTTTCTGGAGCCTAGGCGCTCACCAACCGAATCTGATGTTGGTTTGGATATTACAGGAAAATAGTAATTAGACATTATTTACAGTTCACTTAGACATTTATTAAAGTTTATTTCTGCTAAGCTTATTAAGATTCATTTTTGTTACAATAATTATACAATTAATAATCAATATACATGCTTCAATCATATCAAGAGATCATATCACACACCATAAATCAATTCATTAAATAACACTTAAATATGAAATTCCTCAGAGTTAAGGAATAAATAGAAAAAACGACAATTTGATTACATTAAATTTTACAGTAAAGCCTACAAATAAAATAATAGCTAAAGATAATTATTATTAAGTAACATTAATATTATGCGTCTTTGTGCAGAGTCTGCAAGAGACGTCCCTGACATTGCCTTATCGCCAGGAACGTTAAATTCCGCATTGATTGACTGATCGAATTGTTACAATTGTTACTGTTTACAAGATTTATTAAGTACTCAAATAATGCTTGCCTGATACATAGTTTTTGTACGCAATGCATATGGTTCTCATGCCGTTGCAGGCCATTGGTTCTATAACTCGACGCACTATCTCTTCTTGATCCTGCGTAGAAAACTTTCGCGGCCGCCCGTCTTTGCCCAGTATCCAGTTACATCTGCAACATTAATAATCCTAGTAAAAGTATCTGACATAGCACTCCATAGAATCTGGAATTACAATAAATTTAAGATTTTTCTAAGTTCACCTTAATCAATAACACTATTAAATGTGCAGAGCTGATAGGATTCTCTGCAAGTCTCTAAGAGACAATATGACAGGAAAATAATAAAAAATCAATAGTCTTTGCGGTAGTTTGACGGCAGAGACACAAAATATCGGTAAGGTGTTAGACTGAGAATCTGAAGATGACTGGTACAAATCCAGAGCATCTCATTCACAGACATAATTCGAGACTGGAAACTGACAACAGACGAGGCTGTTGCCTCAGCCCCGAGTCTAGAGATAGTGAGTTCAAAGCTCAACGGTGAACACTGCTGCGCTGACACCTCAGAATATATCCTTCATTGATAGAGGAAACGATGAGAACATAGACACCTGAAGAGTCTCGAATTTCTGTAAGTAAAAGACGGCGTATATTTGCATTCTTCTGTTCTTAAAGCTACACATGAGTTAACGAAATTCTTAATAGGATATTGGTAAATTTTGTTTGTTAGAAGACGAGACCAACTAATGCATGTGGAAGCATGTAAACACGAAACCAAGTCTCAAGTCTGCTTGTATCACAGGAGTGCTATCAGAGTATTTGTCCGCGGCTTTCGAACCCGCGACGGTGTCAGGCAAGCCATCAAAGAGATAACCAACTAGTCTCTCTCTCTCTCTCTCTTTCTCTCACTGCCCATTGACAGATCCATGACATATAACATCTCTACATGTTTCTATCATCTGCTTTCTTCTTCATATCGACATACGAGTCAGATCATCTAGCATCCCAAGTCTCGGTCTTCCACTAACTTTGTTACTTTTAATTCTTCGTTCAATTGCGCTTTTAGTAAAATGACCCATATACTTCTTCTTTCTGTAAATTATCATATTATCAATTGTGTATCTGTGCCGACTCTATTTACCACTTCTTCGTTCGTTATTTTGTCAATTTATTTGATCTTCTCCATTCTTTGCCATAGCCACATTGCAAGCGCTTCCAGTGTCCGAACATTCTCCTTTCATAACGATCACCAGACAGTATATGATTAAATTCGGTTCTCCAATTTGGCTGATGTTGACATTTTTTCAATTTTAAAAGAATTAACAATGTTCTGTATAAACGTTTATGTAATAAATGTTTGGAGAGAAAGAGAGAGTGTGAGTAAATAAATGAATTTGAATAAACTACTTACGATATTTTAAGAACAATGCTTGCTCTACAAAAAAATTCTTCAAATTCTAAACGAATTGTTGCAGTAAGAAGAATAGATTACTTTTTGAGAACAATCTCTGAGGCGCCCTTAGAGAAGAGTGTGAACCCTCTTCGAGGTCTCCTGATGACCGTGCTCATCGACTTGCGCACAGAGTTGAACGTGTAGACTTTGTGGATCTTCTCCTCAGGAATCTCTGTCCTGTATGTCTCGTAGCTTTGTCCAAGGTCAAGGATAAATCCTAGCAACGCACATTCCGTCTTGTTTCCAACCTGCTTCGGTAATTCTCCCGGATTTTCTGGAGGCTGTACAAAAGGAATTTTTATTGCTAAACATTTACAAAATTGTGTGAGAAATAGGCTTTATCACATAAGTCCAAAAATTCGTCCAGCTATCAGACGCAATTAAAATAAAATAAAATAATTTACTGCATGAAGTACATGTGTAACACCAGCAATAAAATGTATGCTTCTGAGTAATAAGGATACTAAAACAGCAATTTGATAAGTCAAACACAGCCAGCCAGCAGGAGTTTGTACATATATGCAATATATATATATACATGTATATATATAATATACAGTATATACAGGTGTATATATATATATACACATAAAACTATACTAAGAAGCACGTGCATTGTTTAATAAGAGAAGACCAACCATGACTCTAGATGTGTATCCGCTGTTGATAGAGATTGATCGCATCAAGACGTCTCTCATATCACTCGGTATGTCCTCAAGCTTTGGAGTCGTTTTGTGATGAACACCTATCACGTCAAAAAAACAACTGATAGCTCGCAATCTTATCAAGAAAAACCAATTATATATATATATATATATATATATATATATATATATATATATATATATATATATAAGAGAGAATAATATATATACAAGAGAGGAATAAATAACTAAAAGTCGATGTTGCAGTCCCTACGAAATGGATTAATAGCTCTCCAAACATCACCACTTTCATTTGAATTCCAGTTTAACATGGGTCTGGGTAAACTTTTCATTTTGTTGTAGAAAATTTTGTTGCAATTTTTAAAACCTATAGGCGCAATCCAACCGAATGTCCTTCCTGACGTTAGTTTGAAGCTTGGTGATTCGTCGTTTTTATGACATGTGCAGTCCACGGTTGGTATATTCTTCAACAACCCGGACACAACACTGATAATAGCTTTTGTACAATATAGCTCTCATGGAAGTTTAATAAATATACATGTACATGTATTATTATTGGTATTTAACAACTACTAACCAAGTAACTCGATAATTTTATTTCTAATACTGATGCATAACAAGATTTAGGATTATCTTTACACTTTTGCAAAAATTGCAAGCCTGCAAACTTTTGCAAAATTGCATTCTTCGACAAGCTAAACCCTCTGTCTCTCCGCCATAGGTCAACATTTTGATCCTCTTGCCTTGGATATTGGACTTGCACTATTTTTATCTCGCTTTCTCTTGTAGTCTTTGAGTGGTGTTAGGCGTTTGTCTGTACGTAGTCTGTTAGAAACGTCCTACATAGTCTTATGCGAGGAATCGTAGGTTAAATTCTTACTGTTTGAATGGTTGATTTCTATTTATATCTTTAATTAATTTGTAAAAAGATAAACTTGTAAAATATGTCAGCACTATAGCACCTCCTATATAGCTCTGCACAACTGTCATCCTATTGGTGGTGAGAGTTCCAGTCTTATCTGAACATATCGCAGTAGCGTTACCCATCGTCTCACAAGCGTCCAGATGTCGCACCAGGTTGTTGTCGTGCATCATTTTCTACAAATAATACCATACAGTGTATCAGTATCTACGTATTCTCTGCAAACAATACCACGCCATACAGTGCATCAGTATCTAAGCATTCTCTACAAACAATACCACGCCATACAGTGCATCAGTATCTAAGCATTCTCTACAAACAATACCATATCACACAGTGTATCAGTATCTACGCATTCTCTACAAACAATACCATATCACACAGTGTATCAGTATCTACGCATTCTCTACAAACAATACCATATCACACAGTGTATCAGTATCTACGCATTCTCTACAAACAATACCGTGTATCAGTATCTAAGCATTCTCAACAAATTATACCACAGAGTGCATCAGTATCTAAGCATTCTCTGTGTTTAGTAAGAACAAAATTCTAGTCGTTAAATCGTAATTAATAATCGACCGTGGTCGTTCAAAAAACTTGTAATGCTAGAATTGGCTATAAGTAAACATACGTAGAAAATATAGCGATTAAAATGTCTTTTTATAAATCGTCAAAGTATGGTTGATAAAAGTATTGTGAAGAATTTTTGTTGAGCAAGAATAGGATCAAGAATAAGAATGATCGGCAGCTCATTATTTTTCTTTTAAAATCTTACGACTCTGTTATCGAACAATACCAATACATTTAATGAAACTATACCACACAGACTCTTGCTCTCTCTAGTGTTCTGCCAAATTAGAGGTTCAAGGTATAAAATACAACTCACAGTCTGCTTTCATGCTCCATAAAGAGTACTCCATCGATTAGCGAGTTAATCCATTCATGAAATGTTATGCGCTATCGACGCACTAACATAAATTATAGCTTTGCAAAAATATTGCTTCCTAGCTGGTTCCCCTTTGTCTTCCTCAGTTCTTGCTCAACCTAAAAAGCATATTTTCTTAAATATAACTGCACTTGGTTGAAAGCATAGAAACGAAATAAAATAATATTGAAGTTATCTTTGTTTACTTGCATTTCAAAAATGCAAATGTTAATTCTAACAAATTTTAACAGTGTGACACTCTCAAATCTCGTTAGGTTCATTGCGGCTATATTCTAAATATGCCACAGTTTGCTTTATGGCGTTCATATAAAGAAGCATTTGGAGTGAACTCTACTCAACCTGCATGGCATCAATAAATAAATGCTCCGTTACTTGGCTAGTTGTAAATCTATGCAAATTTTATATAGAGATTCTCGGTGTTTGTTCCGTTCAATACTTAAACCCCTCACGTGACACGTACCCTGACTGAATAGGCCAGTGCCAATGTGACAGCCAATGGCAAGCCCTCAGGCACGGCTACCACGAGAACAGTGACACCGATGATAAAGAACTGAACAAAGTTCTGTATGTAGGCGTTGTTCCAGCCCTTTCCTCGTATAGCGAACATTGTAATGCAGAACCTCGTCACGAGAATGATGACTGTGAGAATGGCTATCACCGTTCCTGCAGAATCATTAATAAAACTAGAACCAATCTAGTAATAATAACGTATAATTAACTATTATGCTGTCTAACTAATTATGAAAGAAAGCGTAAGCTTATAGCAATATAATAGGCTTTGACTATTTTGTTAATAATTTTCGTTAATTTTGTAGCAAGCTCAGATAATTTCTAGTAATTTGGTTTTCAAAGAACTCATTGCAGTGTAGCTAATGAAGACTTCAGAATAATATTACAAAAACCTGGGATCTATTCAATGCTGACTAACCTAGGATTTGAAACTAGGTTTCAAGACTATGAGTCACACTTTTTACTAATGTTTACCTTTTCTAAAAGAGGAATAAAATTAAACTTATGAACAACAATGAATAGCAATGAGAATTTCGATAATTTACTGTCCTAGACATCAAATTAAAAAGTCAATAAATTTAACTGTGAGAGATATGTGTTTATTTCAGCATCAACACCAAATCACTGACAAATACAAATAGAAATAAACATTTAAAAATAAAATAAAATAAAAATTTCCAGAAACACAGGGTATCAAACAGTCTTAAGAAACTAGAACAACGGCCGTCAGGGAAGATGATACAGATCTTATCTAGCTGACCACCGTCTACAACTATATTAATGTCATGTTTAATGCAAAATCAACTTATATACACATTTTAGCTAAGCAACAATTCTAGCTGGACATTTACATAAAAGAAACCAAAATTTAGTAATTTACAAACCATCAAACAATATATATTTGTAACGTTTAGTGAATTCTGCTAGGGACCTCGAACTGTGTATCTCTTACTATACCACTAATATACACCATATAGTATACTACTCAAAATAGAAGGTAAGTTTACTGCTGTAAAACATTTGCACCTACCCCACATAACCGGGAAGTTACGAGATTTATTTAAAATGTTACAATTATATAATATTATTTAAGTATATGTTACGGCATAAAATTATAATTTCATACTATATAACGGACATTAGAATAAAAAATTACAAAATATAAATAAATGTGTACTTTCATTTTAATCGTAGTAGAACCTCACCTATTGATACAATTTATAAATTGATATAAATTAAAATAATTGATATATATTGAAATAAATTACAGTATACGACACAGTACATTAAGCAGATTCTATCATAAATCGTAAGAATTTCAAACTTACCAACGTAACCAATTTTAATAGCCAGTTTCGTCAGCTTGGCCTGTAGAACAGATTTCTCTTTCCTTGGATTCGCCTTTGCCGCCACAGCCGTCTCCGCGCGAGGAGCATCTTCATGATTCTAGCATAGAAGAAAGGACTAGGCTTAAACAACGAGACTTCTAAAACAACTAAACGACTTAACAATCTTACTTAAATAACCAGACTTAAATAGTATACTATATTGTAAATAATTAGTCTTGAACAATAACAATTAAATAGCAAGACTTAAATAATTAGACTTAATTAACTAGATTTAAATCACTAGACAAAAGCAACTAGACTTAAGTAATTAGACTTAGACACCAAAGCTTAAATAACAATACTTAAAAAACTGGACTTAAATAACTAGTTAAATTGTATACAACGGCTAAATCTTAAAAACTCAACAAGAATAATTTATATATTTTTTATAGTACATATTAGCGGGAAATAAATTATAATGCTGATTGCGGCATGAAAACATGCTGCAGAATTAACAGCAGCCACAATGATAGAAACAGTCAAGAAGTTGGAAAAGTTTCACACAAATTTCGAGATATTTAGTTATTCGAAAGAGACAAGACATGTGAAAAAGATGGGAATAAAGTACTAAGAAGGTAACTGAACCTGTAGCAAATGAATACTATGAGTCAGTCGGATAATTTTTTAAAAACTTCAAATAATGACTGAGGAAAATAAAATTACTGATTACTATCAAATAATTTTGTAGTCCATCCAACGAAGAAATACAAACGGAAACTTACTGCTTTTAAGTTGTTTGCTTAAATATAGTACGTCACTGCAACATACGTGACATTACATTGGAATACATCAACACGATTTAATGCAAGTTCGTGTGCTCAACATAGACCATGCGGATTGCGCAACTATTTCGCTTCAGATTCCACAATAGACTGGCTAGAATTCCAGTTCTAAGGGTCACTGATGCAATCATTTTGACTCGAAACAGGTTCTACGCTAATTAAAGCCATTTGTAATATGATAGGATTATTTTTTAAATGTATAAAATACATAGGACCTAAGAGTGACAATATACATATATGCCATTAGACGTTGTTCATATTAATCCAACTTCCAATAACATTTCGGCTCGGATTCGAAAGCTTGTTCCTGCTTATCAATCTAAGTGTGCTACTACTTCGATAATTCAACCGGTAAACGAAGTCGCAACTTGATTGACATATTCCGAGAACCTGATTGTTTGCACATTAATCTAGCGTGCAGAAAATCAAGAGTTTGAGCCCTAAACGAAACGTGTCAGACAATATCCTTTCAATAAGAATAATAGAAGCAAAACTAAAGTTACTTTATACTGTAGCTACAGAATACCGTTTCATTTAGCATAATCTCTTCCATTTCAGTGGCTCCATCCGCGTTCTTATAAATCTTTTTTCCACCAGCAGGTTTAGAATCTACAAATATATACACAAGAAAATGTACCAGCACTTCATTATGATTTTTATAAAATAATAAAATAACATTTTTTTATAAAATAATATAGTAATGGAAAGACTACTAAAAGGGGTCATTGAAGGAGGAATCGAATGATATAGAGGCAGAGGCAGGTCGAGATTAGGTATGTTAGATGGTTTAAAGATCCACTCATATGTGGACATGAAGAGGAAAACGGGAGACAGAAAAAAAAGTAGAGGCTTTATATACCATGGACCGGCCAGTAGGCAGTGCACTTAAAGAGAGAGAGAGATAAATTTTTCTTTATCCTATTTAAAAGCAATATATATAAATTAATCAACAAACTAGTGTCGCCATCTATCTCTTTGTGTTTCTCCTCCTGAGTGGCTCCCAGTAGAGAGAGAATGATGCCCGCCTGTGAATGGATGCCTACAGCCACCACCAACATCTTACCGCTGCCCTCCATCACGTGTGTGCCTGAAAACATGCATCACAAAATAGAAATATGCAAAACAATATAGGATACGGGAATAAATATGCACCACAAAATAGAAATATGCAAAACAATGCAGGATACGGGAAAGCTTCATAACATACATGTAACAACAATGAATGACAACGTCGAGCACGATTGAGACAAAATCAAGCCGAAATTCAATTTTACTCGCATATAATTTCCTGCCGATTAAACTCGTGCCTCCTTTTTACTCGGTAGCTTGTTCATTAGATTGAATATTGAAAACAACTGCAAAATTACGAAAGTAACGAAACACACAAGCGTAAATTTCAAAGATTCGAAATTCTTAGCATTAATTGTGTACTTGATTTCACGAGTCGTATAAATGCTTGCAACCGAGTAGTGTGTGCTACAATTGGAGCATGTAGCACGATTGAATTTATTCTTCTGCCTCTCGCTTGGTTCGATAAACTAAAGAATGCGATTGCGTGCATTTTGGTTGATTCACATCCTTAAATGTTTCCAGTCCAATCCTGGATGTGTACTGAAGGTAAAGTCTCCAATATGAATCCCAATATTTAGATGTAAATAAGTAAATGCTAGCCTGGTACATGTATATTAGCTTGCCTGATAAATTTGGTGTCTAGCCACTGCATCGATTGTGGTACTTGACCTTCACAGTACATTTAGCGTTGCTGTGGCATTTAGAATAGAGCGGCGTTTTATAAATCTACTTATTATTTTTCTTCTTCATCTTTTATTATTATTATTATTTTAATATTATTTTTTTTACCCCGGTGTAAAGAACCTGGGGTTTGATAACACGATTCAAGCAATACGTGCTGAATCGCCGCCCGGCTACTCGAGGACATCAATCGGCTTAAAAGAATTATTGAAGCAGACTGCATTAAATATTAATAATATAGTATTATTATTGTTATTATTATTATTACTATTTCTATTCCCCGTGTTGTGTCCGAGTTGCTTGAAGAATTGACCAATCGGTGGCTGCACGTGTCATAGAAGGCAACTAAATCACTAAGATCCACGCCAACGTCAGAAAGGGCATTCGGTTGGTGAGCGCCTAGGCTCCAAAAATTGCTACAAAAATTTAAATGAATTGAAAAGTCTCCAATAGGGATTGAATGATGATATGTTAAAAATTGCTGAAGAGACTGAATTAAATCTTTGCAAAGTTATGGAAAGCCATTGCCAAAGAAACGAGGTCTCTCGCTTATCGCCGGTTCGCTCTGTAATTAGCCTTGTACCTGGGGTTTGATAAAAACGATTCAATCAATACGTGCTGAATCGCCGCCCGGCTACTCGAGGTCATAAATCAAGTATTATTATTATTATTATTATTATTATTATTATTATTATTATTGTATTAGAAACAAATAGTGCACTAGTGGAAGAGAACTGAGGTCGTAGATACAAAGTCAATGGACTGAAAGCAATTCATCACGAGAAAGCTACAATCACTCTCACCGCTTCTCTTGTTCAATCGATCAAAATGGCAGCAGAGAAATCCGCTCCAGGGTTGTCAGCAGCTGAACACTGTGAGTACGAGTCAGTCAAGTGACAAATTAAATGAGTAAACTACCCGAGAGGGTTCGAAAAATTAGCAACTGAATTCTCGTGTTCGTAACAGACGACTTGAATGAGATTTTGAGCCACTGGTGCATAATTTCCCGGCTTTATATAAATAAAAGGATCTCTGAGACAACCAGCGTGTGGAAATTGTTAGCAAAAGTTACCCTTCTTTGAGTTATGTGACAATTAGTATAGACTCGTAGAATGACATTTCATGGATGCAATTATGGATTGATTGTTAAAATAAAGACCTAAGATGCATTACAATTAAACTTTACGAATTTACCTAAATACGAAGCGATAATTAAATGAAAATTGAACATTGAGAACTAGAAGTTCAGAATAAATTTCATCTGCAATTATACCCTACTCATTTTTATATTTCATACAAAGAGTAAAGATTTTTCCCCGTGTTGTGTCCCGGTCGTTTGAAGTATTTGACCAACCGGTGACTGCACGTGTCGTAGAAGGCGACTAAAGCACTAAGATCCATACCAACGTTAGAAAGGGCATTCGGTTGGTGAGCGCCTAGGCTCCAGTAATTGCCACAAAACTTAAACGAATAGATAAAAGAAAGTCTATTCGTATTCCGACCCTGGTTAAACTGGGATTTAAGGGAAGACGATGATGATGATGCACGGAAAAACATTGAAGCAGCTAGACAATTATAATTTTACATTTATAACATAATACTGACATTCTAGTGTGTCTAGAACGTATCATGTAGTTAGTGGAATTGGTGAGAGTGGTTTTTATCTTCCAATTTGGGAGGTACAATGTATAAACGTACATAGAATCACTTCATAGTCAGAAACTATTAGATACGTTTTACATTCAAAAGCCAAAACCAAGTTTAGCGTTAATTTCCTGCTCAATAGCATGTGTGTGATGGGGACAGCACTGGATTTGAACATTATATTTCAAAGTAAGTTAATTTTCATCTCACAATATCTAACGGCAGAGCTGTAGCATAAAACTTTTCAATATTTTCTGATTCGTCATTCCTTCCTTACAAGTCTATCTAAGATTCCGCTGATTTAACAAGTTCATCCAAATTTCGTAGCATCTATTGTTTCTCCCTTTAGTCTTTAGTGACATGTAACGCAAAGAAGCTTTAGACATGGTATGAAGAGATACATGGTATGAGGAATGTATGCTAAACCTTCAATATTTAATAATATATTTGTTAAGTATTTAATTTAAGTGTTGTAAATATTAATATTAATATTATTTTTCTTTATTATCTAGGGGGTAAAAACCCAGCGTTTGATTAAAATGGCTCAAGGAAAAAACTTAATCGCCACCTGACAACTCATAATGACTAATAATATCAATAATAATAAGTCAATATAGTAGTAATAATAATAATCATAACAATATTTCAGTGCAGGACCTAACGGTAGGTCCATGACAAATAATTCTTTCAACATATTCCAACCTCAGCCTTCCTTTTCATCTCTATACATGACTTTGTTATGAAATCATCCAACATTTTGGTCTACTTCTCTACTCTTTTTCCTGGTATTCTTCCTTCTACGTATGTATTATATCTCTAAGCAAACCATCCCCATTATAATATATCTCATCCAGATATTTTGTATATTTCTGTCACATTTATTAACTGTCTATCTGTACCTACTCTCTCTAGAATATCTTCATTTGTAATTTTGTGAGCCAAATAATCTTTTCCATCGTTCTCAATAACTTCATTTACAATGCCTCTAGTTTCCTGATATCCTCTTTACTTAATTAAGTCCACGTTTCGCATCGTACAGAAGCGTCGACAGCACCATGTTTCATAATCTGTATCTTTTTTTCCCCAATGCCTTTGTTAGTATTTCTTTTTTCTTTCCGATAGCCTCTTTCGCCTGTGCAATTCTACATTTTACTTTCGTTTCACACTTCCCATCATGAGTAATTGTGTGTCCAAATACTTGAAACTTCTTACCTGTTTTAATCGTGTAGGCCTATTGTTCAGTATAATACTTGAATCACTGTAATTCCTAGTCACTCATATGACCTTTGTCTTTTTTATATTAATCTTCATGACATATCTCATTGCCGTGACATTCAGACCATCCAGAACCCTTTGCAGTCCTACTTCACTGTACCTTGATTATCCGCAAATCTCATGTCTTTTAGCAATTTTAGTCCAATAACTATCAACAAATACCTCCAATTTACCTCCAGTAATTACCATCAACAATTATATAATAATAGCCTATCTATCCAACTACATATCTCTATTCTATTTTTAGAATTTTTACGCAACATTTGGATCGTCTTTCAATGCTAACCGTTGCTATGAAATTTTTACTAGCAGGAACCTTTTAACCTATTCAGTACAACAAAGCATAATTTGTGTATAATAAAATATATTTATGTATTTTCATATGTATTAAGTGAACAGTAATAATAATAATAAATAATAATAATAATAATAAAGGTTTAACGTCCGTTTCCTCATACAAGGATGATGTCAGGGACGTCATATAATAGTGAAAGTGAACGGCGAGGTATATAATAGCCTACCAATAATGAATTTGTAAGTACAGAAACTATTACAGAAATACAATGATTCAAATTTTTTTGCAACTGAATACTGAAATACTATACCTAGACTTCATCACTAAACTGCGAATCGCAATTATATTGAATCGCTACGAGCAATATGGAATTCATATATGCTCTTTATTTTCCAAAATTCATTACAATAAGTATACTCAAGAATATAGGAAATAAAAATCAAACAAAAAATGAGAAAAATACGGACAAATTTCAATTAAGTTTAACTGCAACAAGACTCGTGGAGTAATAAAAATAGCTTCTCCGTGAGAACATAACGTCATTTTTAAGAAAATGATTGTCTCACAGACATAAAAAACAGGATATTTTTAAGTAAACACTAGTCTCACAGTCATCAAAACTAGATCATTTTTTATGCAAGTGACAATCTCAAAGTCTTCAAAATTAGGTTACTTTTGCGCAAATGATAGTCTCCAGACATCAAAACTAGGTCATTTTTACGCAAATGACAGTCTCACAGACATCAAAACCAGGTCATTTTTAAGCAAATATAGCCGGCCAGTCAATAACGTCAGTAGTGGCTCTTGGGAACGGCCCAGGAAACCGCAGAGAAGCGTGACGGAGCCGTCGAGTGGAAAGCTTGCAGCGGAATCCGTCCGGCTTTCCCTACGGAATCGATCCATGCATACGTCAAATCAATCTTATCGAGTTTCACTGTATTGTCATTCACCTCTCAACGTTTGTCTTTCGTCTTACGTTCAGCCTCTCTCGTCCTCTCTGATTTCACTCATTTTCTCTCAGTTCACTCGTTTTCTCTAAGCTCACTCATTTTCTCTGATTTCACTCCCATTTTCTCATTTCACTCATTTCTCTCATTTCACTCCTTTTTTCTCATTTCCCTCATTTTCTCTTCTTTCAATCATTTTCTCTGATTTCACTCATTTTCTCTTACCTCACTCATTTTCTCTTATTTCACTCATTATCCCGTATTTCACTCATTTTCTACCATTTCACTAATTTCTCTCAGTTCACTCATTTTCTCTCAAATTCACACATTTTCTTTCATTTCACTCATTTCTCTCATTTCACTTGTTTTCTCTCATTTCACTCATTTTTTCTCATTTCACTTGTTTTCTCTCATTTCACTCATTTTCTCTCATTTCACTTGTTTTCTCTCATTTCACTTATTTTCTCTAATTTTACTTGTTTTCTCTCATTTCACTCATTTTTCTCTCATTCCACTCGATTCCCATAGCGTCAGGGTTCAGTATCGCGACCTTATTTTCATTTATTAGACATATCGACCGATTTATCATTCAATTTAACGATCAATCCATTAATATAGTTTCAGAAAGTACAGGTAGAGTGCTGAAACGGGCGCTAAACTTAGCTTTATTTCACAGCTGTTAGGGTATCCTAAGACAATCAGCCCATTATTCATTCACGCATTCTTCAATTAACTATAGTCTTCGGCGTAAGCATAACTGAGCTTACATGAGACTTGAAAAAGCTTCGTGATCAGAAATAGAATGGCCAAATGAATAGAATTTCTACTAAAATAGCCTAATGAATAAGAAGGTATCAATTACTTCTGTTTATCAGTCAATTAATTAAAATCAGCGACTGACTATCAATGACAACTAATATCAAATCAGAGCAGTCATGGCTCAATTAGTTCGGGAATGGATAAACAGGTTTGTTTTCTCAGGGATGACGCCCGTGCCCAGTAAATGTTAGTCGAAGCTGAGGAAGACATAGGGTGCCCACCTCGTCATAAGCAGAATCCCCCAAGAATAATGGCATATTAAAAGGGATGCTATAGATGATTTAAAGATCCACTCGTATGTGGACATGTGAAACTGAAGATTAAGATGAGTGGAGGCGCTCTATACTAAGGACCTGCCAGTAGGCAGTGCACTAGGAGAGAGAGAGAGCTTATTGTGTTATTATGTTGAGAGTGGTACCTGAGTAGAGCATGGGATCAGTTGACTCTCCCTTCTTCACGTGGTCTGACTCACCGGTCAATGAACTCTCGTCTACTTTGACGTCATTACTCTGGATTATGATGCCATCGGTTGGCAGCAAATCACCTACAATGAATCAGCTCAGCTACTCAAATTACTAAATCAATCAATATAACAATGAATCAGCTCAGCTACTCAATGATTAGTAAATTAATCACTATAACAATGAAGCAACTCAGTAACTCAATGATTATCATACAATCATTATAACAATGAATCAGCTCAGTAGTTCAATGCCTAATAATCGATCAGTACAACAATGAATCAGCTCAGCAATTCACTGATTATTAGATCATTCAATCAATACAGCAATTAAGCATTTTGCTTGTGAAGTGAACTGTTTTATGAAAGGATATATTCTAACTTGGGCTATACCATTACCCAAGTGAAACAAGTATATTTGTTTTCATTATTACTAAATATCTTAAAATTAATCAAGTCACCATTATTGGCAATGTATATGTACAATGTATACGTACATGGCAATGCAATATGTACATTTTTGGCAATGCAATATGTACATTTTTGCAGGAGACAGAGATATAGAAGGGGTTTCATACCATATTTGACCTGGCAGATATCTCCCGCCACTAGATCACCCACGGGTATCTGCACGACCTCGCCGCCTCGTATCGTCGCGAACTTGTGCTCGCCCTCTATCTTGCTCTGCAGGCCTCGAAACTGCCGTTCCTTCCTCCAGTCGTTGAACGATGTGACGAGGACAACAACAACAACAGCAACCAGTATAGCAACACCCTCAATCCACCCCGCCTCGGATTCACTCTCGTCGTGGTGTGCTAAATCAATCAATCAATCAATTACTTATTCATCTCAACAGTAAATTAGTCAATGAGTTCATCTGTTCAATGAGTTAATACACTCCCTCAATTCATCAAACATTCAACAAAACATTCATCCAAAACAATAAATCAATTTATAACCCCTTTTATCAACCAATTAATCAATCAATCTCTTACAAGAAAGTATTAGTGATTCCCTGTAGCCATGTTGAATGTATGAAATTACTATTAATATCAAAGTAACGAAAATGTTTAGATCCGGACTGAGATGAATGCAAAATCTTGATCAAAGATCGAAACCAGCGTCAAAACAAAACATTAAAGTCACACTACGGTTACTTAACACTGCGATACAGATTAATGCAAAAAATCAGAGGATAAAAACTAAAATCTAAAATATATAAACGAATTATTATGCTGAATAATACAAGTAGAATTTGAACACTTAAATATGATTATAGAGACAAAATGTTTCTTTGAAATAAAATCATTTCATGGAAGTTCACCCAATTTCTAAGAAATCACAGAACTTCTATGAGGGTATAGTATCGCCTGTTTTAAGTATTACCGGCACGTCTAACAACACAGTTTCGATCCTGTTGTAATGCCAGTCCCTCGAGACCCATTTCAACGACCGTGGTTCGTAAGCGGAAAGCTGGATCCTCAGCACAGGCTGGATGAATGAAGGAAGCTGTGCTTGTAACACTGCAGCAGAACTTACAGACTGCAATAATTGCGTAGAAAGTAGATAAATCTTTGGACTGATTTTCTGGATTTTGAAATTTGCACCGTTTATTGGACCTTCTTTTGATCACCGGCATGGATTTGTCTGAATAATGCTCGATGTATTGTCGTTGGTGCTAGTAGCACTCTAATTGCTGTTTGTGTTGTGTTATGCAAGAGCACAGCTGGAAGAGTTAATGACTAACACAGTGATTAGTCAAGTAATTAACTGTCACGGTCCTAGAATTCAGTGAATCAGTTATGTCTGAACTCTATTTTGTAAAATTAATTAATTGCTAAACAAGATATAATTGTGCAGAAAGTACATTTGTATCCCGGAGTTGTGTATCGCTACTACATAACTGATCAACCGTAAACTGCATGAGTCGCAAGTGGCGTCTAAGCAGAAACTGAGAAAGGTAATCGCAACCCCCCAGAAGTTATATTTCTCGAAATAAAGGTAACATTGAGGTAAAGGCTTCGTCATTATGATTGGATTGAATTCTTGATCAGTGGAGTGTTCTTTTTGAGTGCGAAAAGACTGCAAGAATATGTACCTTGGACCAGCCACTTGACAAAGCACGATATAGAGTGACAGACCGAGAGAGTGTGTAAATACATCCAATATATATGCCTCGCTTAAAAAGTCTACTATTATCATGCTGAATGCAGCAGCTAGACGTAAAAGAGACTGCAGCTATGCGATTACTCTGACTATACCAAGACCAGTTATATTTAAAAAAACTTACTTCAGGATGGTAGAGAAAAAAACTTTAAAAAATTCATGTAATTTTAAAATAATTGAGAGTTGGCGTCAAACTAAGCGAACGTAATCTATAGTATCGATGAATAAAATTTTTAATAAACTGAAATTCTGTTAATCGTACATCGCACTGAATACTTTAAACATATACACTAGCAGTATAAGTATGTTTTGCTGCGACAAAACTGAACAGCGCTATTTTAAACATACTTCTTGATAAGAACTAGCTAAGTAAAAGCCACAATATATTATTTCACTATCTTGACACTTATTTCTAAATTTATTTCCATCAATTCTCTGCTAAGTTAATCCACCTAGTAGGCGTTTTAGTCAGCCCTAGATCTATAAATGATACCGAGAGTTTAGTAGTAACTCAAGTCACTCTTTGTAACAGACACACTACAAGGCAGCGACTAATATTTCATAAGAGTAGTTGCTATACACAGCAAAATCAGTTTGCTACTGTTAAAATCGAAACTTTAGACAATAGTAGATCGACCAAACACACCAAGTCAGCGAAAGTGGTACAAAAGGCTGACATCAGTTATTCAAGGGAAGCTTAAGTTAAACTTTCGTTAATAGATTATTTACAAACTCAAAAATCTAGAATTAATTCTACGACATTAATCTGACAACTTAGACAGCATAAAGATGTCGTAATGGACAAAATGAAACGAAATATATAAAAAAAAGGAACGGTATGAGAATTAAATCAGAGGGAAACGACAAAAGCTCGATCAATAAGCGGAGGACAAGTCATCGATCATTTTTCGAGTCTAAATCAGGACATGCCCGCAATCTGTTCCCGAAAAGTCATCAGCTGGGCTACTGACAAAATCTCGCAAGAACAATAAATTCATTTGTTAGCTGAAAGTGAATAAGTCCAAGCGTTGTCCGTGTTGTGCCCGGGCCAGTGCAGAATAGTCTAGAGGAATATCTAAGAGGCGACTAAGCACGATCTGCTGAAGGTAATAGAAACAAACTATAGAAGCCTTGTATTCTCAAGCCAAAAGGCGGTTTTAGGTTTGGCAATGTCAAAGCTTCTGCGATCATGTAAACCTAATTTCGAATGAGCGCCATTAAGTGAGCAAGAAAGTTGATTGTGCGTAGGAATATCTTGCTTGGACATGGCAATTTGATAAATACTAGACAGGAAGAAATTATTCAAACCAACCTAGAAGGTTCTGGACTATTTAATGACCATATCGCAAATTCTATTACATTAAAGATCCATAGTAAGACTAGACTAGACATTTACAGATAAAATCAAAGTAATTTTTTACATCGATAAAATAAGATGCTGTAGCACTAATTACTCTGTCAGAACACAGTAGAAGTTATTAATACAGGAAACTGACTTAGCATATTTATTTTCATGTCTTCGGTGTCTTATTTTATAAGACGTTCGTATTGTTCGGTGTTAGCTCTAACCCAAGCTGTACTAATTCTGTCAAGCGCACCGTACATGCCAGTTTTACCACACTTGTCAATCGATGATACTTTATTTTGAACCATGAGTTGCTATGCTTGGAAAAGGTAGTTGACCCACTTTCCACTCCTAAGAAAATTTGCAATGAGCTACATGCATTTACTCAATTTAATTGTAACTGTCCGAGGCTTTTATATAATGTACTGTGGGCAATTATTTTCAAAGGACTGTCTAACCATTTTTATGTTTAGTGAAAAAAATGGATTAACTATTTCTATACAAAATCGTTACAAAAAGCTGGTAATGCTAGTGCAAACGTCAGTTTCCTCACACGAAAGCGATGTCAGTTACTGGGCGAGCCCGGGATTTGAACCCCGCACAAATTTATCCGCGGTCGTATATTTTACCGACATTTCGGTAAAACAGATTCGATAGTTTAGATTAATTAATGTGAACACTACTGTAAATTATAGAGTCGACAAAGTGCTAATACAACCTAATACGGAGGACGATTTGTGAATTTTTGAGTGCTAATATCATAAAGTAGAGCTATATTCATAACATAGAGCTATTCTCTCTCTCTTAGTGCACTGCCTACAGGCAGGTCCATGGTTCATAACGCCTCCACTATTCTCTGTCTTCCGCCTTCCTCTTCAATTCCACGTATGAGTGGGTCTTTAAATCATCTAACATGCCTAATCTCGGCCTGCCCCTGCCTCTTTTTCCTTCCATTCTACCTTCTATGACCTCTTTTAATAGACCTTCCCCCCTTAGAATGTGTCCTATCCATCTCTTCTTCCTATTTCTTAATACATTTATTAACTGTCTATAGAGCTATTATCATAACATAAATGTAGAGATATTATCATCTAGCCTTATTATTATTATTATTATTTGTTTTTAACTGCACCATCGATAGATGAGTAAATATTGATATACATTTATAAACTATGCTTCACACCATCTAAAACCTTCAATATTCAAACTGAATATCTAATTCATTTTCGGTAAATCCGTCACAGAATTGCTGCTTCCTAGTTTTCCTACATCATTGTATTAGTAACATTCCTCGCTATTTGTTGTAGGATCTCAGCACTAATGTCATTGCAACAAACATTACTGTTATACGAAAACCCTTCTTAGGTTGATAGTAAATTTAATTGTCGTATTAACAGTATAAACTAAATTTTATTAAATAAAACGCTTTAAAATCTACAAAATAGTAAATTTTGTAAATTTTTTGGAAATGTGAGTTTGGAGAAGATTGGAAAGGATTAGCTGGTTTCAAACGGTTACAAATGAGGAAGTTCTAGAGAGAGTTGGTACAGATATGCGACAGTTGATAAATGCATTACGAAATAGGAAAAATAGTTGGATAGGACACATTTTAAGTGGGAAAGTCTACTAAAGGACGTCATAGAAGGCTAAATGGAAGGAAATAGAGGAAGAGGCAGGCCGAGCTTAGGAATGTTAATGATTTAAAGATCCACTCATAAGTTGACATGAAGAGGAAAGTGGAAGACAGAGAAGAGTGGAGGCGTTATACAAAGGATATATATATATATATATATATATATATATATATATATATATATATACATGTATATATCCCCCGAGTTAAGCCCGGGTGTGGTTGGAACCACTGTAGAATAGGGCAACCGCAAACAAGCTGCCGATTGTAAGAGGCCACTAAGGCAGGAGCTGAGGAAGGTAGAGGGGACCCAACTCACCAAAAAATTTTTCCCTGGATTAAATGGCAGTGAATCCATTATAGAACATAAGAACTGAGGAAGGCAACGGGAAACCACATCAGAAGCCAAATTATTCCCAAGCAATAAGCTACATTAAGGTGTGTATAAGACATAGCTATTTGTGAAGGGATTAACTCGTTAATCTATGGTGTGCTCCTTCTGGAACGTGAAAAGCAGCATGTGAGTAGGAATATGCACCTTGAACCTGACGCTTTGTAAAGGTCTTGATATATATATATATATATATATATATATATAGTGATATATATATATATATATATATATATATATATATATATATATATATGCATGTTAATATTTGGAGAGTGAAATTGGGAACAATCAACAAGTGAATGTACCATAAAGACCTAAAGACTGAGAGAATGAGAACTAAATAAAAAGAGAAAAACAGCTGTATAAGGTCCGAAGAAATTTTTAAATAAAGCGCAACAGAAAAATAATGGCAGAGCTACATGTACAAATCAATCGTATATGGAGGGTAACACAGAAAACAGAAGTAGACAGAAAGCTTAATACGAGGAGAAAGAGAGTAATTCAAGTACATCACGCAACAAAAAGAAAGATACGGAGACAAATAAAAGTACACTAAACAGAGAGCAACGGAGAGAAACAAAGAAAACAAAGAGAAAGAAACGAAATAAAAGAACGTAGAAACTAAAGCGCACCTCTATTTATAGCGCTTTACTGGTGCAGCGCGGCTGTCTCGTCGTAATGCTAGGAATAAACTCGGCAGCGCTAGGCAGTCCGCTCACTTGACGGTTCATTCAATATGCATGATGGAAGCTTTGATTTTCATGCACGTACGTCAAAGCCAAGACATCAACAACTACTCCAAGAAAACATCACGACCAACTGACCGCAGAATGAAGCGATAAACCGAACAAATGGATTCTTCGAGAACGGTAGAACGACTTTCGTCTTATCAAAAATAGAATGATAACGACTGATGCAATATAATTACCGCTACATTAAAAAAGAAAACTAGGACATATAGCAAGTTAAAAGGATTTCAAGAAAGTTGTGTATTTCGATTCAGAGATGCCGCAGCACGTGCCAGACATCTTCTCTTTTCTGCCTAACGGAATGTTCGAGATATTTTTCATACTCATGGTCTAAGTATTCCTCAGTAAAGAACATTCTATAATAAATCAACCGGTTGATCTTATCAAAGAGAATGCATCCCTTTGATAGCAGATGTTAAATAGTTATTGACAGCTGATACTACTGAGTTATTGATAGCTGCTGTTACTGAGTTATTAATCGCTGATTTTAATAAGTTATTGATAGATGGTGTTTTCTGAAACATCGGCTTTAATTTCCAGTTAAACTACATCAATCAAAACTTATATCAATCAACACTTATATCAATCAACACTTACCACTGAAGCCCTCTTCGTCATTGGGAGGTCGATAGAAGGAGAGACCCAGTGAGAGGATGGCGGCACAGATGAGGATGATGAGCGTGATGTCCTGCAGCGCCTCCCACACCAGTCGAAGGAAAGACTTGGGGGGTTTGGGAGGTATAACGTTTGAACCGAATGCTGCTACTCGCCTCTGAATGTCTGCCGGATTACCACTTAGACCTAGAAAACATGCAAGTAGCTCAGTTAGAACTGAGTAAAACATAACAATAGACATGCAAAAAACAAAGTAACTCACTTAAACCCGAAGGAAGAAATAATAAAATAACTCTCTTTGATTTGCAGAAATCATAAAATAACTTATTTCGCAAAACCAGGAACACGACGTCGAGCTGCATTATAGCAATAGATAGTGCTGTTTATCTATCCGTCATTTTATTTTAAGACCGTATTTCAGTGGAAATCTTAAGCAACGCCTGTCGACTATTATTGGCTTTTATTGCGCAATTGTTTATGTTAACTGTGCCGATGAATTTAGTCGATTTCTATTGTTTACTACATATTTATACAATTATTAGTAAAACAAACGCATTGACCTTAAATCGACTGAACTTATTCAAGTCAAGATTCTGCACTAGACGACGAAATTGCTTTGCCTCTGATAACTTTACAATGTCAAACTTAGTATGCGTGTACAATTGCATCAAGTAACCAGAGTCTTACAGTATCGGTACATTAAGCTTCCTGAATAGGAAATCAATTAACAGTCTAGATAAAACTGGATCAATACAACTGAACTCTGGTTTCTAACATCGGCTTACATGTAGGAGTACGGCATACAAGAGGCGTTCAAGAAGTTTTAAACTAATATAGGCCTATATGTGTATTGAACGAGTCGGAATATATTTGATATGATTAAAATGTCAAGCCTTGCCTTGCAGTGAACAGTCGTGTTAGAAGGAAGAAATACTTAAGTATGCGTTGCCATGGCAATGGTTTGCGTTGCATACCTATGTAGCAGGCTATGCATTCAACTTTTATAATTTCCCTCGCATGCTACGGTTACGTAAAAATGTTTGCGTAAATCTTCCTTCTCCGTAGTATATATTTCTAGTTATCGATTAGACTTATAAAAACAACAAGCAAAGTCTCCGCAGTTGCACGTATACTCAGTGTACAGGGTGAGTAAAAAAAAGATAACACCTGCAAAAAGTTTGAATATCTCAGGCTATTGTTAATATTTTACAATAAAACTTTTACCAATTACTAAAGGACTAATTTTTGATGGGGTGGCCAATTTTCATCCATTTTGGTACATAGACAGGCCAGTTATGCAAGTTTCAGCAGAGCAATCCCCCTATTTTTACCTAAAAATGGCGTAAAGCACCTCCTGCAGTTCTGTCTTGTTTTTAGGCTTCGGCTGGTGTTTCTGATAGAGATGCAGCATGGTTTCCCAGATATGGTAATCCAGAGGATTATGATCGGGTGAGTTTGGAGGCCATTCATTCTTCTTGATGTAATCCAGGTTTCTCTCGCTGATACTTTCCTGTGCATGACGAGATGCATCAGCCGGAGCACCATTCTGCTGAAAGATGAAACCATTTGGTAGAAGAGCATGGAAATCATCAAACAGCTCTGGAAGCAAAGTACTGACGTAATACTGAGGTTCAACCTTACCTTCTCGTCAATGAAGTGCAATTTGCCCTTACCGTTGTAGCAAACGCCATTTTAAGGTAAAAATGGGGGGTTGCTCTGCTGAAACTTGCATAACTGGAGAATCTATGCACCAAAATGGATGAAAATTGGCCACCCCACCAACGCTACTAACAAAGAGCATTAGCAAAACACAAAGATAAAGATTGTGAAAACATTTGTGTGGTCGGCATTTCTGTAAGTCTTCTGTACATTAATGTCTTCTGTTACTTCTGTTAGTTGAAGGTCTTAATAACGTAGGGGTAACGTCATGAAGTTTGAAGTTTTAAATGACGGATTCTGAAGTGAATTAAACCCTCGTGGATTCGAATTCTAGTCGTGCTGATCTGAGTGAAAAATCTCAGGCGTTCACTGGACTAGTTATACGGAAAATGGACTAAATTGCCTAGTGGCTTAAACATGTGGTATTAAAAGTGATAGATATTAACATAGTTGGTCATTTCACTATAATGAGTGATTACTTTACTGTACGAATGTGAAACGTGGACTTCAAAGAAAGAACATATCAGAAGGCTATAGAGGCATTGATTATGTGATTTTGAAGCGGGATGGAAAAAGATTGGTTGGACTGACGGGTTGTAAATGAAGAGGTTCTTGAAAGAGTCGGTACAGATTGACAGTTAATAAATATGATAAGAAATGGAAAGAAAAGATAGATGGGACATATTATAAAGCGGAGGATAGCTTTCCTATTCTCATTAGTAGAATTGATTGGAAGAAGTTATATGCCATGGACCTGCCGCTAGGCAGTGCGTAGAAGAAGAAGTATTTGTGTATGAGGGTGCGCGTGTCAGTGTCTTAGGACCTTTAGGTTTCATTTACTCTCTGTGTCTTGTGCTTTTGCTGACTGAAGTGAAATGAAACAGACGTTTACTCTAATCTAAAAGCAGCAAGAGTAAAATCAATGCGAATTTGAAATTGTTCGATTGCAAAGTAAGTAACAGTATCAAAGTAGTTAAGAGTTCGCACGGGAGATCTTGAAAACTGACATTCTAATCAGAGTTGTATTTAAGAATAGCTCACCGCTTATAGCAATATAATATTTTGGAGATACATCTTCAAACAGACTCACTTCCCATATAAACCACTTCAACTGACACTGTACCACTTCTATCACCTTACAAGTCCGCTCCTCTCTAGCATCGCTTGAAAGGGCAGACAATAAATATTGAACTTGAATTCGGTGACGGTGCACATAAAACCATTTCCTCCCCGGTCGACATCCGCCGATAGAGCGGCCAATAGGTGCGTGCATTAGTAGGTTTGTCTAATTTCCGTTTCGCTGAGACTGCGCAGTTTCGAGAAATCGATATAACCCAATGGACTGATTTCAAAGCTTTCCACAACAAGACGTTTCTGTAATGTGATATAGTAAGATACGACTTCTTAAAATATTACTTATAATTAGTAAAATCATCTAAGTATATAGGAGTAATAATTGTGCAAATAATAATAAAGGTGTAAAGTCAATATCCTACGTCAATGATGACGTCAGGGTCTCCCTGAAGAATATCAAAACAAACCAATTCATATTAAATAAATTGCAAAACAATTAATTCCAAGAAAATAAAGGAATCTGAAAAGGTGACGATAGAGCGGTCAAAAGATAAAATCATTTACGTTTACGGTTAGTAAATATCTGATTAAGTCATTGTATACAGTGGAAAAGCACGAGAAGGAGCGAAGGTCACGAACCACTAAGAGTAGGGACCACCATAGAGCACTGTGGTTAGGATTGGGCATCTCGTACCTAAATACCATATAGTGTCGAAGAGATTACATAAATTACAATTTAATTACATTTATCTAACACAAAAAAGATTATCTTAATTTTGCAATTACTATTAGCACGTTAAGCATTAAGATCCTTTTTAACGGATATTTGAGTCAAAGATTAAAAAGCGTTAAAAAGTTAAAAGCCTAATTAAAATGATCATAGAACATAAATAGAGAATGAAAAAAATGGCAAACACTGAATTTCTTGAACAAAATTTCGTAAAGCTAACGCTCGACCGAGAGGCAGGCACTAGTTTGAAGCGAGAAAGTGGAGAGAGTAGTTGCGTTTAGCGCTAGCCCGAATCTAAACCAAGTGTATCAATTTTCACGCTTGATATGCCTTGGGGACGCCAACACGCCGAGGATCAGGCCGCCTACGCTTAACGTAAATTAGAAACCTGATGAGACGGAACCGTTACCGAACATTGCCCAAGAAGCCGAGCAGAAAGGGGAGTAAGCCCCCTCCGAAAACAACTCTCCCACCGCCCTGAGATGATTTCTAATAGATGAGGCAATACTAGACTAAAATGGTGATATATTTAACTTGCAACTAATATTATATAAAATTGAGATAAATACTGCTCAAATAAATACTAGCACTAACTCATACATTGCTCCCTGAAGAGGTAAGTAAAGCTTGGAAAGATTTACAAATTAATTATATTATGCTACTTCATTGACCGTTTGTCTAAAATGTTCCAGTCATATTTCATAACTAAGCAGCTGTTCCTATTGAAAGCTGCTCCGGTACTGATGAGAAATTTGAGGATCCACAAGGACTTTCGATGGGAGCATACTGTACAGTGTGCACATAAGAAAAACCCTAGCAGTATGATATACTTTAGACAATTCTTCGCTTTTCACCCTAAAATTAAAATTAGAATTATTGATGGGTAATTTTGTCGTTTATTAACCAATACCGATCTATTCGTATTTGCGAGTAAGTCAGAATCGTCGTGTAATTTACGCGGCGGTTCTGCAAAAGGTGCAGAAGTGCCCCCCCCCCTCCAATTTTGCAGAAGAGTTAAAAACTCTAAAATTTACTATTCCTAATTTGAATAGTAATCATGAAGCTTTTTGCTTAAGCCAAATTTAATTCAAAATTACCGTAATTCATTAACCAATAATATTGCCATGTTACCAAATTTCCATATTAATGGCATATTATTAAATCTAGAAATAATTCCAATTTCATAGCCTAAAACTTCCAAAGTGCGACGAAAATAAGAAAATTGGTTTAATTGAAACTGAAGCTCTCTTTATAATTTGCTTTGAATAATTAAGTAACTCTAAATAAATTATAATTAAATAACAATTTAATTAAATTTATATTAAATTTGCATTTGAAATGTAAACTATTTTAATAATAAAATCCCTTGATAGTCTTAATACCATTTACGCTTAAACTTACGTTGGGTATTTCATGTGCGCTGATATCAATTAGAGACTTGATATCTTGAATAATTATTGATATATGATAGGTCTAATATTATATCGTCCGCATATATGACTGAATTGAAACATAGAAGATATAAAACAACCAATGTTTTGAATTTTCTAGCTTTACTAACAAATCGTCAACACACACTGCAAACAAAATTGTAGATAAAAAGCCACCTTGTCTAACTCCGATAATAATATTAGAACAACTAAAAATAACATCATTCCATCTAATAAGAAAATTTAATTTTCTATATCAATTTAAGAATAGTTCGATAAGTATTTTTCTATGCAAAATGTGTAAACAATTTTATATGTCTACCCATTAATGCTGAAATTTTAATATAAGGTAATATAAATATATAAGATATATATAACAATGCCTAACAATATACTTATAGCATAACAATTACGTTTTAAATCCTTTACAGCGGCCCGGGATGGAGTCATTGACACGGCTTGAATAGATCGACATAATTAATTGTTCATAAGATTTTATGACAAACGCCTCTCCCTCACCGCATCACGGCGGCGAGGACTCGGTAGTGATCTGTTGCAGCGGATGAAGAGGATTTACAGGATGAAATAGAGACATTGATTAATTAAACTCTGAGAGACGATGCAGGATTACACTAAGCTCAATATCAACCTCAGCTTAATTGACTTTAAATCCTCTCGTTATTGTTCTTTTTCCTCTCAGATACTGTCTAGTAGTAGGAAACTGCAGGAGCGTGGTATATTCTATCTCATACTCAGCCAAGTGGCGGGTCCATGGTACATATTCGAATTAACATTCTGCTTTCACGCTCCGTATACAGTAGAGAAATCCATAAATCAACAAGTTAGTACAGTCACAAAAAGCCTTACGCTTATCGTATGTTTGAGAAAAAATATGGCTTCTGAGGGGATTTCCCGTTACCTTTCTCTGTTTTTGCTTTGTCGCCTCTTATGACACGTGCAGTTAACCGTTGGTCTATTTTCAGTGTCCCGAAAACAACCCGGGAATCAAGGGTGGCATAGGCCCAGGGGCGGATCCAGGAATTTTTTAAAGGGGGCCCGAATTTTTTTTTGAGTGTACATTTTTTTGCTGTCTTCGAGGCATGTGACGCAACGAGACAAATTTCTGTGGGGGGAGATCAAAATTTGTTCACTACTGCGTTCGGCTCATAGAATGAGTGTATCCCCGTACCTAACCCCCCCTGCTCATATATGTCAGGCAAAAACCTAAAATCCTACATTTGCTTGGAAAAGTAGGTTAATTTTTTCTCTTCTGAAGAAACTCTGCGGATCTCGACGAATTGCAAAAGTGACCTGATGTTAGCGGTGGGGGGTTTAAGCCACTTCCAGCCAAGGCTGTTTGCACCACTGCTACGGGACAGAGTTCATATTTTTTACTTACACCCTTTTTTCCTCTATTGCAGTGGTTATGTATTGGTTCAAGTGAAAATTGAGAGCTAGTGAAACGGTCAACATTGTTTTGGGCCACCTTCCATTATACTGTGCTCCTAGTATATCCTAGAAAAAAATCGAGCTATTGGAACTGAGTTCCCTGTCGTCCCCCTATAATTCAGATGATTAAGAATAGCATATTAATTATAATTCAGATGATTAAGAATAGCATATTAATTATAATTCAGATGATTAAGAATAGCATATTAATTATAATTCAGATGATTAAGAATAGCATATTAATTATAATTCAGATGATTAAGAATAGCATATTAATTATAATTCAGATGATTAAGAATAGCATATTAATTATAATTCAGATGATTAAGAATAGCATATTAATTATAATTCAGATGATTAAGAATAGCATATTAATTATAATTCAGATGATTAAGAATAGCATATTAATTATAATTCAGATGATTAAGAATAGCATATTAATTATAATTCAGATGATTAAGAATAGCATATTAATTATAATTCAGATGATTAAGAATAGCATATTAATTATAATTAAGATGATTAAGAATAGCATATTAATTATAATTCAGATGATTAAGAATAGCATATTAATTATAATTCAGATGATTAAGAATAGCATATTAATTATAACATGATTAAGAATAGCATATTAATTATAATTCCTATAATTGTGTACCTTCTGTTTCCTCTTCATCTCGTAACTGCTGTATCTCTCTAAAACAAAAGTTGTATGGGTAGGATAGGGGGCACATTAGACACGGTGCCGGTCTTATGCCAGGATTCTACATTAAAATTACAGTGCTGCTCATTTAAATGCTACATTGTTTTCACTCTACCGCACTTATTCTGCCACAGTGATGCTCTAAATCAAAGCTTTGATTAAAGGTTTTCGATAGAACCATCAGTTTGCCATCTTCATTTTGCTACATTCATAATTTCTACTGTATCAGAAGAGAAATTTCTTTTTGCGCAATTAATGCGTTATAAGTGTTAAGTTTAATATGATCACACTGACCGTCTTACACTCAACCGGGTACTTTACTAAAATATAAGAGTATTCCGTTAGAAACAATACATGCATTTGCTCTAAATTAAAATCTATTTCTCATTGTCTTAATTTAAAATTAAGAAAATTGAACATGAAAATGCCAGCCTCATGTAGGAACACTTTCGATGGGAATGACGAAACTCTAACTGTACTGTTTTGCACGTAAGTAGGCACCATAGGCTAATATAGGGATGTGAATTAGACTTTTGAAGAAAGACGACAGCTGGAAAATTTTAAAATATTGAAAATGGGATTAATAAAAAAACGATAGAAAAAATAATTTTCAATATTAAATAGAATTACATGTAAAGAAGTTTTTGAGAGACTTGATGTCCATCTTCAAATTTGATCAATCAAAATCCAGCTTTACAGACTAATTCCTTGCCTTTTAAATCTTTTTAATGAACTCTTCTTAGGGCTGGTTTTCTGGATTTCGGAATTTGCACTGTTTTGAACCTTCCTTTTGCCCACCGGCTTGCATTTGTCTTAAAACTACTCGATGTTGTCATGGACAATAGTAAAACTCTAACTGTTATTACGTTAAGACCGGCAAAAGAACTGTGAATCACTAAACCACTAAAGCCATACCTTCAGTGGGAGAGGTTTGTAGACGACGACAGAGTTCAATGACCCCGCCATACTGCTGCTGTATCCTCTGATAGGCCTCCGACGAGCGCAGAGCCATCAGCTCTTTCAGCTCCTTGACCGAGCAGTCGAACCCCAAGCCTCCCATTCCTTGTTGATTGTTCTCGCCTCCGACCACCGGCCGCCGTTCCTGAGAAACAAAACTACACTAGTTTTAGGACAAAAGAAAATACTATTGGAAAAGCAGCAGATCAAGCAACGCTTGACTGAACTGACTTCAATAATATTATTTATTGTTAAATTTATTTAAAATGTGCAATTTGCTTGATCCATTAAACGCAAATAAACGAAAGTAAGTAAGTGTACATTTTTCATGCCATTGGAAACGTTATTTTTCTACTGGAAAATTTAAAGACTTCACTACTTAGGTTCTATCTTCCCGCTTCGTAAAAGGGAAAAAATATTCGATTAAAAATAGTCTGATCTATCCCTTTTAGCTTCCAGAAGAAGCTCAACATTGTTCTTTTAGATCGAGCATACAATTAATTGCACTTGTATCGCTACGGTGGCATGTTGCACAAACAGCCCGTATATAAATGTATTTATTATTATTATTATTTCGTTCGAAATGTTTTTGCACAAGAAAACGACGCTTTGGGACAGTCACCAGAAACGTGACCAGAAATCAAAACTAAACGACCGCTCTAAGCGCAGGCAAACTGATATAACTCGAGGCGACGTGCAACTGTGTTCAGAATTCATTATTTAAATTACAAAACTAAACAAAAATGGAGTTTTTTCACTTCTCAAAAATATCTCGTAATGAAAGTTAATGCATATCATCCACTAGTACTAGAGCTTAGTTAGATCGTACAATGATCTCGAAAGAATGTGCGTCGCGTCCTGATCCTTCAATTCTTGAACCATACCCGCTGATTGAACAGTAGCTATGCATGTCGTAAAGAACACTAAATCAATAACTAATAAATGCAATTGTTTATTCAAACATCCCATTGAGCTCAGTATTGAGGAAAACTTACACATATGAAGATAAAAATGGTATGGAGCTGACTTCGAAGAATTATTTGTAAGAATTTGTAAGAATTTTTGAGCATCTGAAAAATTGTTTTTCTAACTTTGGACATCTGGTGAAAATATTTAATCAACATTGGCATTTTGTCTAAGGGTTTTCCTCAAAAACTCCATACCAAAATTAAATAATAGACAGTTAGCAACAAAACATGGCTTACAATGAATGTTACTTCTGGTTGCTTGAACTGTTTTCAACGAAACTGTAAGAATATGCCGATGTTTTTCCCAATAAACTTCAAAAATGAAAACGAAATCTTAAACGGTGGAAATACTCATCGTTTCTTCAAGGGTGTGATATCTTTTGGTCAGTGTGCTGCATTAGATCTGTCTGCGATACACCAGTGAGACAGAGAGAGAGAGAGAGAGAGAGAGAAAGAGAGAGAGAGTGAGAGAGAGAGAGAGTGAGAGAGAGAGAAAAAGAAGAGAGTGATGGAGTAAGTGAGTGTATGAGTGAGTGAGTGGGTGAGTGAGTGAGTGAATTAGTGAATTAGTGAGTGACTGAGAGATTGAGCGTGTGTATGTATATGTGTGTATTTTTGGTGTGTGTATGAAAGACAGACATATAATAAGAGAGAGAGAGAGAGAGAGAGAGAGAGAGAGAGAGGAGAACGCGAAAGAGTTTGAGCGTAAGTTGCAATGTCATAGCAGCTGTCCGTCAGCAGCAGCCGCTGATTCGTAGCAGCAGCAGCTGATTCGTAGCAGCAGTAGCTGATTCGTAGCAGCAGTAGCTGATATTAGAAAATTAGCTGCTGCTACTACGAAGCAGCAGCAGCTGATTCGTAGCATCAGCAGCTGATTCGTAGCAGCTCTCTGATGTCGGATGTTTTACTAGAGATCAAAGAGTCGTACAGCAGCAGCTGCCTAATAACGACTGCCTTATAGCAGCAGAACATCTAACAACATCTAGGAGCCTAGCAATTTATATCATATATGCGTGATAATTGGGGTATTACGATATCGCTTACCAGTATAGTACACATACATGTACATGTAGATCTAAGCTTTGAGAAATAACTTGATTAGAAATAACTGCAGAGCTTCAACAGTAGCTTCGTAGCAATCTTACCATAGGAGACACCTAGATACGGGTGAACGTTGATACCGCAGTAGGAATTTAGAAACGGATTGGATCCCGATCTAAGTTAACTGAGGCGCACTCCGGCAAAATAAATCCCGTAAGCAACGAACAAAAATTGTTCAATTGCAGTCTGAGATACGCCAGGCGCCAACCGCAAACCGGTCCACCAGGGACGCAGAGGTTTATCTAAAGCCAGCTACCCGGGGGAATCTTCAGTCATACCGGTGCGGCGATCAAGGAAAAAGCAAAGCAGCTCCGCCCCTAGTTCAGGCAGAGAATTGCCGAGGGTTAGGGGAGGAAAACCTTCAAAATTCCACCAGTTTTTCGACCAGTGAAACTTCAGAGAAAATCGACTAATAGGCAATCCTATGAAGCTTTAATCAGAACGATATCGTCGCCGAAAGTCGCTTTTGCATACTATGAACGAGATGTCGCTCGGCATCTGAAATGGTAGAGATTGATATCGGCGAGAATATCTTTCCGTTTATAAGATCGGCTATAAGAAAAACTTCCATACGATTAGCTGTAAGTGCCGATTTAATACTATTTGAGAACGTCATAATTTTCTCTCACATAGGTCAGGCATCTTTTTCTCTTTTACATTTTTTTCAGGCCAATATCACTACAAATGTAGTAGACTTATCAATGTGTAAGTAATATTGTACATAAGAATTCGCTAGCGGTCAATTCCGAAAAATATACGGATCCGAAATTCAAATTAAAAATACGGACGTGGATAATTCCTGCGCAGTCACGCAGTAGAAATGATCATGTCTTTTCTATATTGAAATCAATGGCCTTATGGAGACTACTTTCTCTTGCTGTCTCTCCCTCTATCTCTCTCTCTCTCATTATCTTTATATCTTTTGGCTTGAGCCTGTGGCGATGTCGGTAAGATACTCGACCGCGGATCAGTATGTGCGGGGTTCAAATCCTGGGCTCACCCGTCACTGACATCGCATTCGAGTGAGGAAACTGTCGCTAACATTAGCTTTTACTGCCTAGTGTCACGTCTACTATTATCAGTAAGTGATATTTCAAAGTCATGTCTCTACATAAAACTTACTGCCTCCAGATGTACCCCTGTTTAACGCCCATGTTTACTACCCGCCTCGTCAGGATTTACATCAAAATATTCACTACTGCCCTTTTGTGGCTTTCTCAAATCTTTGTGGTTAACTGCTCTTTCTTCGGCTTCAAACACAACGACAAACTATATTTGGTTTAATAACTCTATTAGTCAGCAATTAGTTAGCGGGTCTAACTTCCGTTTCCTTATAAATGAATGAGATATGATACGAAGTAATAAGCGTTGTGGCCGGTCATAATGCAGCGCAGGCCTGTCATAATGATATTAAGTTCCAAAACCAAAATACACTTATATTACGTTCAAAATCAGTAAACAACTATACCAATACTACAAAGCTTGTATTCAAAATCCAACATTACGATTCTTTGACATTTCCATACAGATCAAATTTAGCAGAATTTCTGTATTCACTGCAAGCTACAATCAAAGCTTTCAGTAACAGAGAACCGGAAGATGCATGATAAGAGGCGCATACAAAACCAGGCTCGATGGAGCTTTAATACAAGAGGAACAATTCAGGTGAGACTTAAGCAGAGTCAATTTAAATTTCTAAAATTAATTTATTCTAAATTTAATGTGACAATTTTAATATGTACTGTCGATATTCTCAATGAGAAAAACAGAGCATTGAATAAAGAGATTTATAATACAAATAATATAGTTTTTTCATCAAACAGTCGCATCTTAACAGGAAGATTCCAACACCATCATCTGAAGTAAAAACATACGGTAAACTTAAGAGCTGAAAAAAGCAACTGTTAATACTGTTATTACACTGAATTTAGTAGATAATTAATAGTTTAATAGTAATTGCAGGATTGCTATTACAACTCTTATTTGAGTATAGCTCTAAAAGTATATATATTAAGCCTATAGGCCTAGTCCTATTCTATATTTGCTTCTAAATGGACTGAGTTAGTTGTAAATTAAATGATAAAATAATGGGAAATTCTTAAATAACCCTCATGCTTTAGATTATTTACTGCATCGACAACAAATGTGCAGAAAGCTTGCCTGCTAAGAAGTAGGCTATCCATTCGAATCCTAGATTGAACGCCTCAGACAAAGGCATCGCTGTAGATGCGCAAATAAACTCAAGCTTTTAATGCACGATTCATATAAATACGATAATTTATCATGATAGGTTGGAAAATGTCATAAATAAATAAAAGTAAATATGCGCCAATTTACTGCAGATCACAATTATTTATTTAGAATAATTGCTTCAGGTTTGGTAAAACATCGACTGGGTGACGGGATCGACTGATGGATATACATGCAGATTACGAGCTAATGATAAGAAGCTGAAACTTGAAATATAGACCATGGGTCTGCCGTTTCGATACTAGGGAGAGAGAGAGAGGTTATCGTATACATGTACACTGCTCAGTAATCCGTTGATTAATTAATTAATTAAAACAGTGTATATTTGATTAATTAATTAATTAATACAGTATATTTGGTTAATTAATTATTTAATTAATACAGTGAATATTTGATTAGTTACTTAGTTAATATGGTGAATATTTGATTAATTAATTAATTAATACAGTATATATTTGATTAATTAAATCAGTATTGTAGTGTACATTATATTTAATTAATTAATTAATATAGTGTACATTTGATTGCCGGTGGTCTTACGTTTCTCTCTGGAAAACTTCATCCGACGGTAGAACAATTAAAACCATCTGCATCAACATTAGATACCAAATCTCAGAAATCTTAAAGTAAAAATAAACCAATTCTCCTGAAAATATTCGCTTTCTCAGCTGTCTGTTTAACCTCTATGCTGCTAATGTTGCTAATGCTGCTAATATCCCAACACCAATATATAAACAACATAATTTTCAATACAAAAATGACTAGAGAACTTTCAACTAAGAGATAAGCTTGATGGATCGTATTTTCAGTACAATTTTATTAGTCAATGAGCATCGCTTATACACATAAATGATAGTTCAATGCACTAGATTTCAAATTTAAAACAGAAACTAAAATACTCATTTTTATGGCAATGTTACAACTGTTGAGGCAAACTACATCAATCCACATATTGAATCCAAGAAATCATGTGATAAAATTTACATGACTGTTACAAAATCTAAACAAATTCAACTACCAGATTTACGTCAGTTGACTCCAATAACCCATATACCATGTTTAATTACCCACGAATTCACTTCTCAATTTCTCTCTAACTTCAGAAATCTGTACACTCCACTCGTAGATATATTATTTACAAAGAAAGATATACATGTATAGTAGATATATTATATTACAATGATTGCATGTTACATTAAAAAGTTATAATAGTAGATACGTTTCTTCAAAGATTATTATTGATTATTTCCTCATACGAATGGAAGAGTGAAGGACCTTTCGTGTCCAGAATCTAGTCATTTTATTTATAAGTGGCTCAATTATAATCGTGTAGTGTCGACAGCAGTTAGAGATATTTTCAACACTTTGCAGTTAAGTCATCTTTTTAATACCAGGCTATCTAACACTAATTAAAAATATATATTCCAATATTAATCCTACCTTTTTAAAATCCTCAATTTATGATTGTATTTTTGAATGGAACAAAATACCTACAGTGATTCGTAATTCTCACTCGGTTAAATAGTTTTTAACTAAATTAAAGAGCTACTCTGGTTCATTGTTATAATAAGTTTCATTGTCATAAACATCAAATTAATTTTTAATAGTACAATACTATGGGATTTATTAAGTGGGTTTCTACATATATTATTTTGATTAGTTCGTTCTTAGTTATCGTCAACTAGGCTACCTGGTTTAGCTCTCTGGGTTTCCCTGTAGTGATTCTGTGAAGCTTAGATGTATTGGAAGAAGCAATATTCTCTTTTTAAATTCATATTTCTATTATTTAAAACTTTATCAACTGTTATTTCTTTTACATGTGTTGCATGTTTATTCCGTTTGCCTAGTTATTTTTCAATTTGGATGACTGAGAGGTGGTCAACTAAATAGGTTACTTGCGACCTTTTTGACGCCTTGTTTTTGTATGGAACTTTTTGAGTGTTTTAAAGCTGGTAAAGCTAATGTTAACGTCTGTTTCCTCACTTGAAAGAGATGTCAGTGACGGGCGAGCCCAGGATTTGAACCTGCACTTACTGATCCGCGGTCGAGTGTCTTACCGAGTTCGCCACTGGCTCCAGCCAGTGGCGAATTGAAAGAAAAATATAGTTCTCTCTCTCCAGAACTTTCTAAACTGTAATTCAAGGAAAGATGGTGATAATGGCGATGATAATGATTTCTATAAAGAAAGATTTATGATGATGAGAACGTCGATAAATCTCACCCGTAATGATAATTGAACTGGTTTTGCCAAAGAATAAATATCAGCCATGAGTTCCTATGATCGGTCAATTGTCTCGCAAATTTAATAATATTGCATAAATAAACCTATTACGAAACTATCACACGGGCTTAACAATTTCACAACTTCGTTCTGCAGCATTTTAGTAAGAGAAATGTTGAATTTTAACAAATATCTTTCCCCTGCATTTCTCTTAGCCTACTATAGTCATCTCATGCGAAACATGATGTTTACGACAGCCAAAGTTTTGCCTTATTATTTCGAAGCCAGCATATAATCTCGTGAAGGTCAGATAGCCTCAAAGATTAGTCTATTCCGAGACTGTAATAAATCAGCAGCAGAGAATAGGTGTATGACTGAAACGAATTAAGCGCAGCCGATCAGGTGACGCCGTCCTCGATTCTGCCGCTAAATTGCTGACAAATCGACCAAGCGAAGCCTTTCTCAGAAGAAAAATGGCGATCGATAAAATAATCAGTGCGGGTAAAAAGTCTAGAACGGCGGGAAATGTCTTGTCTAATATACAACGAACTCAATTTCAGGTCCAGCGCTAATGCTGCCACCACAGTTGCTATAGCTACCGAACCTGTTTGTCAGCTAGCGTGCTAGTGTTTAAGATTTGCTCACTATACATGTAGGCAACAATATACTTAGGCATTAATCTTTATTTATATTTACCGCTATCGCTACAAAGTCCCAAATGTCACTTCAAGACACGACATTAATAGCGACAAAACGTTACGTAGCTCCTGATTTCATAATTAACATGCATATTTGCAAATTACAACATAATGAATTTATCCCTTGTTTAAATATACTACATTAAAAATTTATAAAAGCTCAAACGATGTAAAATCGATTTATTCGGACGTACAGCAGTTAGTACAGTCATATAACAGATACTGATCACTCGAATATATGACAGAAACAGTTACTACTTATCTCCAGACATCATAGATTTGTCATAGCTGATGAAATGAATTCGTAATTAAAATCTAATATATTCAGTGAGCATACATGAGATTAAACTACACTGGATACAGTATAAAATCCGTATTTCCATTTATTTTTTATCTGGAGAGCAACTGGAAAGCATTCGAGATATGCAAATTAAATGTGTTAATATTCTGAGACAATTACATTAAATTTAGGTTATAACAAGCTATTATACAGATATACTTGAAGTGAACAAAATTGAGAAATCAGTCACAAATCCTTACGTACAATGACAAAATAAATATAGAGTTTTCGTTGGACATAGAATAAGGGATAATGTTCCAGGCATAACTGGATTACTGGTGTAGTTACTGTAAACGAAGGAGAAATCAATTTACTGCACAAGTAGTTACATGTAGCATAAGAAAGTCTGGTGGGATAATTATCGCTAGCATAGTTCAACTTAAACATGAACTTAACACATTGAAAACATACTAATTTCAAATGATATACGTTACTGTGCGGTCCAGTGAAAGAAACATTAGCTCTACAGTGGCTACCGGTACACCAGACTTTACAACAACAGCAAGGGTGAAATCAAACCATTTTTGCTATGTAACTGCATAGACAGTAACTTTAGGGTTCACCATAGAGGACCGATGTACTCTTGAATTACTATAATAGATGAGTACTTTTGAATTAATATATGCTATATTATGGTGTACACTTGACTTACTATCAATGAGCACAAAGATCATGCCCTGATATTGATGATATCGCTAACATCATACTCCTAAAGTTGATGGAATAGTTAACATCATACTCCTGATTTTTATGATATAGTTAACATCATACTCCTGATTTTTATGATATAGTTAACATCATACTCTTAATGTTGATGATATAGTTAACATCATACTCTTAATGTTGATGATATCGTTAGTATCATACTTAAGAAGTTAACAAGGCTCATAATGCTGACGTAAATGTCAACGCCAAGAATATCATATTGCTAATTATGTAAACAACATGTTTCAAATATTAGTGGCAGTCAATTTATCTAAAACCACAACGGACATGAACAACCGAATACAGAGATAGTTAAATAAGCAAACAATAAACATTGCTCGTATTAAAATATACAAAACAACTAACGCTACGCACTAATAAGTTAAAATTCAGAGAGTTTCCTAAGGGATGGTGAAGTACGATCAACTCGCTCCGATGACCGTATTGTATCTCATCTTTTCTCTCTCTTAGTACACTACCTACTGGCAGGTCCAAGGTATATAGCGCCTCCACTCTTCTCTGTATCCCACTGTCCTTTTCATGTCCACGTATAAGTGGGTCTTTAAATCATCTAACATACCTAATCTCGGCCTGTCTATGCCTCTATTTAATTCCATTCTGCCTTCTATGACCTCTCTTAGTAGACTTTCCTCCTTTAGAATGTGACCTATTCAACTGTTCTTCCAATTTCTTAATACATCGTAATAACACCAGCTAAATTGTACACATAAGAATCACACGAAATAAAATCATTCTAAGCTGAAAGAATTAAACTGTCTGGAAAGGAAAAGATTTCCCCTTCCTAGAATTATTAACGCTAAAACTGGTAAATCTAATTTAAAGTCAGTTTCCTAACTCGAAAGTCATGTCAGTGACGGGAGAGTCCAGGATTTGAACCCCGCACATACGGATCCGCGGTCGTATATTTTACCGACATCGGCCACTGGCTCCAGCCAGTGGCTATATTAGAAGAACTCTCATAATTTTAATATTACTAGGTAATTTACTCCTCACGCATAGTCCTTGAAAAGTAATTATAATAGTCAACTTTGTTTATGCTAAATCGATATTTGACCCGGGTGTTGTAGTCATATATCTCTATACATCAATAGATATACACAAGGGTGTGTTGCCCATCATAATTACAGTAGAAACATTTAGAAATAAGGTACGGAAACCTTCGTAAATAAATAGCTTAAACAGAAATAGTAATTTGTAAAGTAGGTTCATAGATGGTGTTAACATCGTGCTACTGGTGCGGTTGCCAATGTTGTTTCAGAAACTATCGAGTGCTGATTTGATTCATTGCATTTTATGGCATTGCTAACGGAAAACAAAATCATAACATCATCATGCCAAGCCACCTGATGCCGCGAAAGGGCTATTTTAAAAAGGCAATTGTTGTAATAGAAATATGATAGCATTATGAAATTCTTATGGAGTCTACGATAATCAATGTAAGCTAAAATATTTAACATTTCGTAAAAACGGCATCAAATACATTAATTTATACTAAATAAATAATAAGCAAACACGTATAATTCCTAATTATTCCAAAATAATTCGCATAATTCCCAATTATTATTATTATTCCTAATAATAAAAACAATAATCATAATAATATTAGTAATAATAATAAAGTAATAATCATAATAGAAATAATAATAACAAGATTAATAATACTAAAACTAGTAAATGTTTAACGTCCATTTCCTCATGTAAAGATAACGTCAGGTATGTCTGCAATTGCACGTAACTACAAATCGATTCACCCAAATGATTTAAAATGTGTGCTGAAGAGAAATAAAAAAGATCATAAACGGTGTGTGTCCGGAAATTTAAAGAGCAATCAGGCTAAATGATAGAAAAATCTATGAAGGTAATAGATGCGTTTTCGATCAAATTACAAAATAGAGAATTACAGTAGAACAATAGTCGTAGTCTCACAGACTGTTATTTACATATTTAGAAACTGTAAAGGGTTTGACAACCCTGTAGAGTTTACATTGGTACATCTCAATAACACATAAATGTCAAACTGAACCGCGAAGCACAGCTCTCGCAAAATTTTATGTACTTAAAAACCTAAAAATAATAAAAGAAATTCTACAACTTTAAGAAAATTTATGAAATAATCCAGTAGTGGAAATAATTCCATATCCAATTTAATGAGACTAATATTATTCCCAATAAACTGACTATTTTATTAACCCTAATACCAGACTCTATCATAAAATATCTTATGATATCTGGATTTCTTTTATTATTTTTAATTGTTTAAATCTAATACAACATTGAGTTGATTAGTAACTAGGAAGAAAATAAGTTTAATTGTCCTTTTTCAAGGTTACGTCTGATGTTACAGACTGTTATAATTGACGTCACGCCAGTAACATCAGATTTAACCCAGAAAACGGATTTTTTTCTTCCTAGTTTATAATCAATTCAATAATATTAGTCAATTATTCAGACTATTATTTAACTTCGAGCTATAGCAATTGACAGCTGAATCAGCAGAATCTAGTATCGTAAGGTGCGATGCTGTCTACAGCTGCATCAGCTGAGGTCTACAGCAGTTAATAGCTGCATCTGCTGTGTATCGCAGGGTGCGCAGCTGTAGACAGCTCTATCAGCTGAGAGCTACAGCAGTCGACAGCTGTATCAGCTGAGAGCTACAGCAGTCGACAGCTGTATCAGCTGAGAGCTACAGCAGTCGACAGCTGCATCAGCTGAGATCTACAGCAGTTAACAGCTGCATCTTCTGTGTATCGCAAGGAGCGCAGCTGTGGACAGCTGTATCAGCTGAGAGCTACAACAGTCCACAGCTGTATCAGCTGAGAGCTACAGCAGTCGACAGCTGTATCAGCTGAGAGCTGCAGCAGTCTACAGCTGTATCAGTCGAGTCTAAGGTGCACAACTGTTGCAGTGTCCACAATTAGCGGTGATGATGTCATTCGCACACCTGGTAAAGTTTAAAAAAGATAAATATTAGGTAACATTGCTGAAAAGGTAACATGCAATTGATGAAAACTATAACTGAAGTTCACTAGCACTTAATTGATAAATTTAGACAGGAGACGTCTATACCTAAACAACATATTTCTGTTTCCGTACTGAATAAGTTCCATTTTTCCAAATGAATAAGTCCCATTCCAGATCAAATCTTCTACAAGTACGAGAAGGAAGACACAAAAGAGCGCAGTGAACCCAACTGGTTAATTGTTGGACTTAAGTAATGTCGTTTGATGCACAGCTGCGTAAGGTTATATAGTTATTAAATCTGATTATATTGAAGAAGCTTTGGACTGGTACAACAATTATGCGTGAATGTAACTGGAAATAGTTGAAAGCAATGCCATGTGATATTTAATCAGTAGTTAGTTATTTATTTATTTATTTAATAAGGACACCAAAAATGGTCACACAACCCAGTACAGTTCACAAACGATAAAGCCAATATAGCACATGCAGCAAGTAAACACAAACTAAATGTGAACCATGGCGGCCTTTAAGTGAACAAATCATAGAATTAAAGAAAACTAATGATAATAGGTATAAGCTTGCAGTCAAATACAAAGGGTATAATTTAACATAAAATAAAATAAAAATAACAATAAAATAAATAAATTAATTTATCGAACAAGTCCAGTACAGTTAATAAGTATTTCTTAGGAACTGACCAAGTTAAATTGCCATGACAACTTTTCATCAAGAATCACTCTCAAAAATTAAGTTTTACTTACTCTAGAAATATTAATATTACGTATACTGCTGTGAAAATTCTCAGAGTTTTTGCTGTATTTGTGTTTGTAACCAAAAAGCATGTAATTATTTGTTTTGTGAATCTAGTGAGACTAGCTTTAAACCAGTCAGTAAAGTATTAAAAGTTCTGCATCAATCAAGTACATTCATTTCCAAAACTAAGAGTTTGTGCAGACAATATTTATATCATCTGCAAATAATCTGAAAGTTATAATTTGACTAATCTTATATATATCATAATCATCATCTTCCCTTGAATCCCAGTTTAACCAGGGTTGGGTTACGAATAGACAGTCTCAAATCCTCTCTCCTACACCACACCACCAGCCAATCCTTTATTTGAGACTTTTCCATTCGTTTAAATTTTTGTAGCAATTTCTGGAGCCTAGGCGCACACCAACCGAATGCCCTTTCTGACGTTGGTATGGATCTTAGTGCTTTAGTCGCCTTCTACGACAAGCGCAGTCACCGGTTGGTCAATTCTTCAAACAACCCGGACACAACATGGGAACATAAATAAAAAACAACAACGAAGGAAGATATCGAGCAAGAAACAAACGACTATATGAGGGCTGATTCTAATTCTATCGTTTAGAATATATACACCTCATAATGCCGTATGTATTCGGCTAAGTGTTGAATCTACAATAAATTGAATCTAATTATAATTATAAAAATTATAATTATAATTATTATAATTATAATAATTATAATTATAATTATTATAATTATAATTATTATAATTATAATAATTATGAGAAACCAAAAGTAGTTAAAATTGAAGATTCAGTACTTAGTACTCAGATTCAATTATAATTATAATAATTATAATTATAATAATTATAATTATAATTATTATAATTATAATTATTATAATTATAATAATTATAATTATAATAATTATAATTATAATTATTATAATTATAATAATTATAATTATAATTGAATCTGAGTCCTAAGTACTGAATCTTCAATTTTAACTACTTTTGGTTTCTCATATTAGAGGTAGGCATACACTGTACACTATAATGCAAGTCAATAAACTGAATATTAAAGTTAAGCGCGATTAGATGAATTTGCTCTACGTTTACGTCAGTGGTCAATTAATGCAATCGTAAACTTAGTAATTTGCCTCCAGACTAAACGAATATTTTAAATGACAAGAATTGAAATTTTATTACAGTCATAGGAAATCAGATAACAGCTTGATATCTGATGCAACATAATTATAATTCAATAACTACAATTGATTTGACTATACATTGAAGCATTTTAAAATGCGGAGTCGTCATATTGTCCGTAATTCGCCGATATTGCTTCAAAGAAATAGCCCAACACATATATCCGAAAATTAGTATGATGTCCAACAACAAAAACTTTCAATAAAATCTTAGCATTAGAAAACTGATGTTAAAACGTTTCCATTGGCATAATAATAACAGTAATAATTTTAAAACAAATAATACTAATACATGTATATAATTACTATTATAATAAGTTTCTATACAAAAAGATATTGAGAATTTGTGGAGGATTTGTGTGACAATGCTAAATTGCCAACAGCAGAAGATTTTAAATAGGACGGGCAGTAAGACATCGCTGTTGCATTTCACAATTTTATTTAACATTTACGCGGAGATGAAAGCAATGGAAAACATTGATGGATTAATAAAAATTGGAGGTGAACATATGAAATATGTAAGATTTGCCTATAGTCAAGGTATGATTGCTAGTATCGAAGTTGGTTTAGAAATAGACGGTATAAACTTAGAATAGGTAAGGAATTTTAGATATTTAGGACACGTGATACAAGAAGATGGGAAATAATGAGCAGATATGCAATGTAGAATTACTCAAGCAAGGTATTACTCAGCAAGAGGACAGAACTAACAACAAAAAGTTCCAAGAAATCAAAAATTACAAAGATGGTAAAACTTCAGTGTGTACAACGCTCCTGTACGATTGTGAAACCTGGAAATAACTCAAGCAAGCAGCAATATTTGCAAGTTCGTTTCTTAATATGCCTAGGTAAACAGCTTTGAGTATATACATCTGCCACACATTAATGCTCAAGCAAGCAACAGCAGCTGCGGCTCTCGTTTACTGATAAACGAAGAGAATCAGCAAAAACTCGGCAGTATATCTTAGACTAAAGCAATCGGATGCAGAATTATTCAGATGCTTCATTTTAATTAACTCTAGAAAGCAGCTATGGTTTTTAAATCTACCGTAGTTGAATAAACACAAACAATCAGTAACAATATTTTACAGATGTAATAGTTTATTAAGCACATGCAATCAGCAGCAGTACTTAATAGCTGTCATTGCTTTATATGTCCATGCAATCAGCAGCAGTACTTTAAAGCTGTCATTGCTTTATATGTCCATGCAATCATCAGCAGTACTTTACAGCTGTCATTGCTTTATATGCCCATGCAATCAGCAGCAGTATTATACAGCTGTCATAAGCTCAGGCACTCAGCTGTATGCAGCTGTTGAGATCCAGAGAGAGGCGGACAACAGTTAGGAGTGTATTCAAACAGCTGAATGACAGCAAAAGCTAATGAGACAGAAATGAAAAGTATTTGCGTTTACATTCAAGCACGTAATATGTGAACATCTGTAGGCGATAACGATACAAACATGTGTTCCAGTCAGTAAAGCAAGTTAAAGAATCTGCTAAGAAACAATAGTCCATTAAGAGTTAAATTTTTAGGGCTGCGAAGGGATTTACTTGCTGATCTATGATGTGCTCTAAAGCGTGATAGAGGAGCGCAAGTTGAAATATATGCTTTAGACCTGCAATTCTGCAGAACACTAGAGTGAGATGCATATCAAGAATAGCAATATTATAAATAGATAAATATATGGAATAGAGCTTTAACTCAATAGCAGATTAAGCAACGTGAACAAACTAAGCAAAAAATTAAGAAAAGAAGTACATTTATCGAAGAAATGGGCACATTGTTAGACTACACTTAACATCACCTCCAAAGCCTGCATTAAGAGCGAAGAAGTAAGTGAATTAAATAAGCAATTCCATCCACGTTTGGTATCGGAAATTAAGTATATCCTGTTCTTTAAGTAATCCTGCACAAGCAAGTGTCAGGAAGTACAAGCAAGTGCCAGGAAGTACAAGCAAGTGTCAGGGAACACAAGCAAGTGTCATGAAGCACAAGCAAGTGCCAGGAAGTACAAGCAAGTGTCAGGGAACACAAGCAAGTGTCAGAAAATACAAGCAAGTGTCACGAAGCACAAGCAGGCGTCAGGAAGCACAACAAATAAAAGAACCACTTAGCGGTATATCAAGCAGCAAACAAACAGCAGAATGCAGAAGTAAACAGTTCTAGTAGCTATTAAAGGCACTCAATAGCAGCTGCAATATTATATATTAGCAGTTGCATATCAATTACTCTGCAGCTGTTGCAGCTGTATAGCTAAGCACTCGGCCAAAAAGTTGTAACAGCTATATATAGAAGCACTCTGTCGCAGCTGCAACAGCCGTACATACGTAGATACTGCAACAGCTGTATATAAAAAAGCACTATGCATCAGCAGCAGCTGTAAATACAATCACTCTGCAACAGTAGCAGCTGTTTATGCAATTACTCAGCAACAGCAGCAGCTGCATATAAAACACTCCGCAGCAGAGGCAGCTGTATATTCAATCATTTTGCAACAGCAGCAACTGTATCTAAAATCACTTTTGAACAGCTGCAGCAGCTGTATATAGAAGCACTCGGCAGAAGCTGCAGCAGCTGTATATGCAAGCACTCAGCAGCTGCTTCAGCAGCTGTATATAGAAGCATGAAACAGCAGTTGCAGAAACTAGAAACATTCTACAGCACCTGCATATACAAGCACTCAGCAGCCCCTGCAGCAGCTGTATATACAAGCACTCAGCATCAGCAGCTGTATATACAAGCACTCAGCAGCAGCAGCAGCAGCAGCTGCAGTGGTTACTAATGAGTCAGAACCGTAACGGCAGGGCCGGTCGTCTCGCGGAGACCCGAGCTTTATTAATGCAAATACATTTCTCGTGGTCAGTGCGCAAATAGTGCCTGTCCCTGTCATTGTCGCACTGGATGTTCTACTCTCTGTGTCTCTGGCAGTCTCGATTCCTCTCGTCGCCCATACAGTAAGGCTCTTACTCACAAGATACATCGGACTATACTCAGAATTAGATGAGTGATAACTTTCTGCTGACCGGCAATGCATTATTTAAAGCAACATCGTAAACCTTGCAGTCACAGATGCCTCAATGCTCATACGCCTTCACAATTTAAGTGTACGTGTAGTTCTCAGCTAAACGCTTGGTCCAACACACTGCTGCGGAGTGGCACATTGCAGTGGGCCAGTTCGATGTTGCAAATAGTACAGCTAGACCTAACTAATCCAACGAAGTTTATCATTTCACCAAGATCTCCAATTTATAGTACGAACAAGAAAACATAGGTTTTGACAAGGTTTTCATTGCCTTCTTCAGAATCTAGGCTCTAGTCACTGCCTGGCTATGCACTAGTCACTGCATGACTATGCACTAGTCACTGCATGACTAGGCAGGCACTAGTCACGACTACTGGGCCAACAACAATTAAGGACGACATCTACTTGCAGTGATTTTTATCATTCATTACGTATCTTTTGAATATCCGCCATCCTGCGGTTACACTTGACGACTACTCAAGATTTAGACATGGAGGACATGAATATTTGATGGGCTTGCTATTTGCTGCAATGGACTGCACTCGCCTTCGCACAATGTCTATAATTCAACAAGACCGTGCGCTACTGTTTTCGCTAGATGGCGAGAAAGACACGATTTGCTTACCGAATTGGCTAGCTAATGCCGTTTCTCTGAGAATGTAACTATTTATTTTTACGTGGGTTTAACGCATAGGTCAGAAGCCCATGGGCTTCTCTTCAAGACGTCGAATCCGATCATTGCTTTGGGTGACCGTTCAACCAAAGCAGCAGTCAGACTAGAAAAAGTTATGATTCAGTTCTCAATTAGATAAACATGCCAAACATAATCAAATTACAACGATGCAAAAGACACAGAATACAGCATGTTTAAAAAATTATTGTTATATGAAAAAGACCATATCAACAATAAATACCTAAATGATATCAGTAATGTCTAGGTAACTGCATAATATAGCGACTTTTATATTAACGAAATGCAAAAGCAAGAAGCTTTTACAAAATTAAAAATTAAATTAAAAAGATCAAAAGCTGAGACACGAACACGTAACCTCGTGCTTCGCCGCCACTACACCACAGCGCCTATCGTCGCTCCTGACCCTCACTAAATCAACCTTCTAGAAAATAGACTTAAATTTCACGATTTCGAGCATCAAATAAGTATATTACAATATATCGATGTTTGATGTTAAATGCATACTAGAGATGTTACATAAACCTTTAAATTCTTATTTGTCTATATGCATATTATCGCACGCAGGAAATTAATTCTGTTTCAATTGACTACATGTTTGAACTCACCAATTCTCTGATTGTGCATACTGAGTATTTATGTTTAAATATTTTAAAATATGTAAGTGCCACCCTCGGGCCTATATGCGCCGTTTCCGTTTTTTCCGCTTTCCGCATGAGCCGTTTCCGCTTATGTGTCCTTTCCTGTCTAATGGTGTATGTTTTAACTTCTTTGAAATCCGTGTAAAAAAAATCAAGTCAAAATACAGCAATAACTATGCTCATTTAATTATTTATAAAACAATAAATAAATAGAATGTACCGATAAATGCCTGTAACACATGGATATTATACTGAACGCACCACACATCACACGAATTCTGCATCCATCGGCCTCGCGTGAAGTCATAGGGTCTATTACGATGTCATCTCAAAACACAAATCATGAAAGAGTAGAATGCAAAGCCAAATAACAAAATACAGATAACAAACTCCAAATAACAACCAGAGATAGCAACCTATAGCTATTAAACTAAAGATAACAAACAATAAATAACAACAACAGATTACAAACTATAGATAACCACTATAGATAACAAACTAAAGATAACCACTCTAGATAACCACTGTAGATAACAAACCAACTATAACAATTTATACTTAAAGAGCCACGAGACTCCATCGCCTCTCGATGTGTTCAAGCTCCTGCCAAAGATTCGACGTACAGTCGCTGGATGTCGTAAGCAATTTGATTGTAACCAACGTGGCTCAGTAATTGATATACCATCGGTTACATTAGTTAAACCTTTCTACTATTATTATTATTGCAATAAAATGCCTCCACTAGTATTAGTACCTGATCTATTTAATGCATCGTATGCGCACTCACATTACAGGCGCACTCCCTTGCACAACCCATTGAGGCTTTTACTAGGACCAAGTAGGTTTTACTAGGACCAGGCTGGTAGTGAATCGATGACGACGATGATGCTGAATAACTTTACTTCACCAATCGATAGGCTGAACAGTTACAATTTTTACATATTGCTGAACGATTTGAAGTTATTCAATAGTGCTTTAAGCCATCATTAACTTTACGCATGACCGCATCTATCGGTTCGTAGTAATGCTTCCGTTCTAAGAATAGCAGCAACTACATCTTCAAGGCTTAAACTGAATGACTTGACAGAGACTAGGATTTAATTTAAAACAGTTTCACTTTGATCAAGCTCTTCATAAACATCAAATCCAATCAGGTAAGGGTAAAGTTTAGCAGCTGTACGCTTTCATATTAAGCTTTAGGACTAAAATAGAAACAGGCCTGCATGATTCTTACTAAGCTGCGGTCCGGTATCGAATTAATGCCTAAATTATTAAAAGACAATTCAATTATGCGTTTATCATACTGCATTAACTACACATAAAACAGTTTTATTTGCCGCAGATTAAGTAGACAAAAGCACAGTGAACAATAATCAGCACAAACATCATAAAAGTCGCAGACATGTCTTCAAAAAAGACTGAATTCTCAATAGTTTCGAATAGCAAACTCTTGTATTCAATTATTTAACAAATTTTGCATTTCGTATGAAGGTCTCAAGTGAAAACTAAATTCTGTTATTTGCAAAATTACTATTCTATTTCGTAAAAAACATACTAGGAATTCGTCTAGTCAAAACTTGTAGCAACATATCAGTAAATGTCACTATTATTTTTTTAAATATCTTAGTCGCTATAAAAATAATAGTATTTGTCGTATGTCGTGAGATGATACTAAAATTTAGTTAAAGCTAAGAGCGAGTTTAAAGTCAGTTTCCTGACTGAATAACATAAGTGAGTGAGCAATAGATTTGAACCTTGCACCTATAATTGATCTGCAGTTGAACGCCTACCGCTTATACTACTGGTTGAGCCAGAAAAAAAAAAAAAAAACATTTGGGAATATTTTTCAAAATGTTTTGAGATTCCGAAATTCAAATTAAGAAATTTTATTTTCATGTGTTAAAATAACCCAAACGCATTAACCCAGAAGTTAATGTAGCCTTTAGCTACATTACTTATAGATTAGATACAGCATTTGTAACGAGATCACTTAATAGTCGATAAAATACTCTTCCGGGAGCGAGAACACACACTTTGTGTAGGATAATGTACCTTGGAGTAACGGATCAGCCATTTAACAGAACATAAGAGAAAATCAATATAGATAGATTAATTCTCGCGGTTAAATTCTATTAGGAATTTAACCGCGACATTCCATTCCTAATAGAATCCTAATAATTCCTAATTCCTAAAAGAATTTCCGCGACCGGAAATTCTATTAGGAATTTAACCGCGAGAATTAACCTATCTATATTGATTTTCTACTTAAATTTCATTTTAAAATGGGTTACTTTTACTGGAACATGCTGTACATGTATAGTATGCGCCCGCATTATAAGCTATGATAAGTTTTAATCACAGTACCAGAAAGCCATGCAATGCACTAAGTATTCATTGATGCCACAGCTGGTTATATCCATTCTATAAATCAAGCCACACTCCGTCATATTTCGACATGTAGTTGTCAATACTCAGCTGAAGGTTTTACGTGTTGGGAAGATCTGTCAAATTTCCAGAACTTTATCAGAACTGCTACAGTCTCTCGTTCACGTATATCGTTGCCGTATAATTTGGTAGCAGTGACAGGGAAGAATCATAAAGCTTATTTCAACCACAATCAAATTTAATTACACAATCTAATTTATTTATAAAAACATTGACCTTGTGATATCTTATTAAAAATTTAATCTCGCTTAAAATGTGGCCTTAAATGTGGCCCAAGATGCTTTTGTAGAGACTCTACGTTTTTCCTAAAACATGTGGCCTCCAAATCATAGAGAGGATATCGATCGCACTTGGAGTATTGTATGACTCTGTACATAAAAGCAGTGTTCGAATTTATGATGAATCAGAGAAGATAATAAAAAAGAAAAAATGAGACCGTTATCGTCGTCCACGACAGCATCTAACAATCTGGAGCCAAAAGTCAAGCCTCAAAAGCGAAACAGTTTTCTTAATTGGGCTACATTCCAGTCGCACAATTAACGTTCATTTTGCTGCTTTTGTTACACCAATCTGACAACCTGAGTTTCTGATTAGTTACAGCATCAACGCGTTGTGTTGCCGATACAGAATATACCAACCCCAACATGCACGTGCCCTAAGAGGCGACTAAGCAGGAACTAAGGAAGGCTTATGGAAAAATACAAGACCTTATAAGCCACATTTTCTCAAGCTAAAAGCTAAACCAGTTACGGTTTTGGTAAAAGCTTAACTTGGTGTTGGGATCAACTTGCTAATCAACAGCGTGCTCTAAATGAGCAGAAGAGGGGACAACGTAGGAATATGTACCTTGGAAATTCTTTAAAACACTAGCGAGAGAGACAGAGAGATTCAGCATTGCAATTATCTTAAGAGGTGTATTTTACATGTTTCCACATCAAATCTAGTTCCATAAAATTGGCAACAAGATTATATATTTATTATAACTGACGGTGCCATGCACTGCGTATCAGCATTTCTTGTGTTAAAACACAGCTCGTGCGTCCTTGACGTCCCCTTGAGATTTGTAACAGACGTTGACTTCACTTTAGCCTTTAGCTTATCAACAAAATTCCCAGCTAAAAAGGTAAGTTATTTTTAAGTAACCGTTTTCATTAAACTATCCATCATCCAGGTGACATCTGATTGCTCCTCACATGCACTCGAAATTTCAGCACGAAATACTGACATACGTTGCGTGGTCCACTGAAACTCCGAAGCAGCGTGGAAAGGTTTTTATAGTCACCCAAGGTGCGCATCTGTATAGAAAGGAAATTAGATTGCATTCAATGAGGATATCAAACAGTCGGGGCAGTCACAGTCCACCATGTCATAAGTGCAGAGCTGAATAGAGGGAGCCACCCAACTGAGCAGGAAGGCAGTTTTATAAAGTAAGCAACTTTCTCCAGATGTGTAAAAATGTGTAAACCTTTAAAAAATTTGATATCTCACGCATTCAAACCCGCATATGAATATTTTAATGATATAATACAATAAAACGAGATCTTCATAAATCTGCCGTCAAGGCTTCAACAGCAACGCAGCTGCATAACTGTAAGTCAATCTAGAATTTATGCTACATGTAGATAATAACTATCACTGTAAAATATTATGTGTGTGGCTCTCTTATGTTTTGGAACATACTTAGGTTCATGATCTATGTTCCTAAATACTGTAAGTTGCTACTTCTCTATAAAGATACAAACTAATATAATGAGCAAGTAAACAAAACGTTTTTGCTTTTGTCTCAGCTTCTGACATCTGAGTTTTCAAAGATGGTTTCCCATTGCCTGCCTCATAATGTGCATAATTTTATGGCCACACAAACAGTATCCGGTCTAAATGATATCCACGCTTGTATCATAGGCAGCCAGATGAGCGATATTAGCGTGAAATAGAGTACGGAACCATTCGGCGCACGTAATGATATTTATTATCCTGCACGAAAGGTGATATAATCCTAATCCACGGGGAATATGGAACATCTAAATGTCTGATGAGATATCATAAGGATATCAGCAGATGCATACAGATATAACGATAAGTCGTAGTACTTTCTGTATGTGTTAAGGCTGACAGAGTTTATATTATAGTAGTATACATGTACACTTTTGGATGATTTTGTAGAAATTTAGGCTGTGATTATGAATTTAATCTTTCATTTTTTCCCATTTGTTTCCAATATTGCACTTTTTGTTTACACGCTTAGATATACTATATCCATAATAATTACTTTCTACAGAGTTACGAGTACAATCAGTAATCAGTACAATCAGTTATCATGATGTACAATCAGTCATCAGTACAATCAGTCATCAGTACAATCAGTCATCAGTACATTATTCATCAGTACAATCAGTCGTCAGTACAATTGGTATTTAATTAGGCTCAAAGTCTTCATAGAATGGAGACTGAATATTCGCAGTCTTCCTGCACGCAGTCTAAAAGGAACTATATAGATACTAAAAAACGAAATCCCACTGCAAAGTATAACTTTACTAAACCTTAATGTAGTCTGCAACAAATGAGACTTCTGTAGTGGTTTCTCGTGGTCTTCCTCAGCCGATGTCTGAAGCTCTTCAGACAAGAGCTATAGAAGGCTAGTCAAATCTGCGATTGCTCGAAACTGTGAGAACAACACATCCTCTCTATCTCTCTCTCTCTCTTTCTCTCTCTCTCTATCTAATTATCTATCTATTTGTAGAGTTCAGTCATATAATATATCTAAATATCAGACCCTAGGCACATATATACATATATTTACTGCAACTACTGTCACTACTAAACATTGTGATCAGTAATGACTGGTATTGAGATACGTAGTATGCAAATAACTAGCATTACACTGTATATATATATATATAACTAGTATTACACTGTATATATATATAACTAGAATTACACTGTATATATAACTAGTATTACGCTTATATATATAACTAGTATTACACTGTGTATATATATATGTAACTAGAATTACACTGTATATATAACTAGTATTACACTGTATATATATAACTAGTATTACACTGTGTATATATATATATATATATATATATATATATATAACTAGTATTACACTGTATATATATATATATATAACTAGTATTACACTGTATATATATAAATAGTATTACACTGTATATATATATATATATATATATATAACTAGTATTACACTGTATATATATAACTAGTATTACACTGTATATATATATATAACTAGTATTACACTGTATATATAACTAGTATTACACTTATATATATATAACTAGTATTACACTGTGTGTATATATATATATATATATATATATATATATAACTAGTATTACACTGTATATATATATAACTAGTATTACACTGTATATATAGAACTAGTATTACACTGTATATATATATATATAACTAGTATTACACTGTATATATATATGACTAGTATTACACTGTATATATAACTAGTGTTACGCTTATATATATATAACTAGTATTACACTGTGTATATATATATATATATATATATATAACTAGTATTACACTGTATATATATAACTAGTATTACACTGTATATATATATATAACTAGTATTACACCGGTATACAGATAAGTAGTATTACACTGGTATCAGGTTGTATTAATTAGTTTATACTAGCACACAAATAACTCAAACTAACCGAAAAGATTATAGCATTAATGCACTGCAGAGTAACTGTTAACTTTTATTAATTTATTTCTCATATATTTTTCCAATGTTTCTTTTTCAGTATCTTTATTTTTGTCTCAAAGGAAGCATTACACAATTCGAACGCAATACTAGGAACCACCAAGGTTTACGAGATAGAGTTTAAATTCTATTTCTCACATTCAAATCGGCGACGTCCAAACGTCAGATTTGAACCATACATCAACAGATCCGCAATCGAAACTCTAAACGACACTGGCCTCAGCAGGCGGCCAGTTATTGAAAAATTGTACAAATATTGCAACCAATTCCTCTCTCGTCTGTGTGTCATTTCAAACCTGTTCTTGTTAAACTTCGTATGAAACAAATTCAAATAATAGTACACCTTTCTCTGCGAATTACTTCTTAAAAATCAGAAGTGCTTAGTTGCTTTGAAAGATAAGGCAGGCTTTGGCGCCAGTTTCATAACTAGAATGTCTTTATTTGCATGCCTTGAATGACAAACTTCATATCCCTCGGATCTGAGCCATCCACAAACTCTAAATAAATAACTGTAACAAAATTAAGGGCATTTTAACTAAAAACCTCATGACTGGTACCATAGTAACTAACGACTAAATGGCAAAAATGAAAATTAACCTATTCATATCTAATACTACGCCTAAACTACCTACTAAAATTGTAAAATCAGGGAAAGCTAATTACATAAAAAATTCACCATCATCGACTTCTTCAGAGCGCCTGTTTCAAATTCCGAAAACTTTCAACAATCCAAGAAACTTTATTATATAAAATAGTAGAAACTGTCATATAAAACATCATAAAGTAAAAACAACAAAGCGAGTGTGTACTGTATGGAATGCAATTGCTGGCTGGGTATAAATAGGCGGCGTTTATTAAGAGTTGTGGCGATAATTGCAAATGAAAGCTCAAGGGAGGCAGTGGGACAGGATCGCATCTACACGGCCTTGGCATTGATCGAGGATCTTGTATTAACCAGAGTGAACATGGAGAACTGGAAATATCTCTAAAGAACATTCAAAATGAAAGTTTGTTTATGAAGATGAATAGTGATCGTTATTTAGCATTACGGCAAATATGTGACACGCGCTTTACCATTTAACGCATTCAATCTTGATTGACACAAGAAATCTAGATTCACACATGCAATATTGATTGACACCTGAATTCTTGATTGATACATGTATTCTTGCTTGACACACGAAATCTTTATTGACACATGTCGATTGATTGATTGACAAAATTGTCAAATCTTGATTGACATTCGCCGGACGGACGAACATGTCAAATGAGAAAGTACCCGATTAGAATAATATCGAAATCTGTGCGTAACATAACCATTGGAGTGCTACAGTCATCCATGACAACATCGAGTACTATTAAGACAAATCAAAGCCGATGAGCAAACGAAAGTCCAAACCGGTGTAAATTCCAAAATCTAGAAAGTTCTAAGAAAAAGCAAATTAGTAAATTGCAGTAGTCACACCTAAAAATGAAAAGGGTCACAAATTAAAGAACTGAAAGTGAAAGGAAGTCTGACTATCTAGATAATCAAAGCATACCACCTACAATAAATGACTAAGCTGCGTATCACGGACGCATTTACTTTTCTTCTGGAATCCAGAACTTTAAGCCACTATCGTATTTCAGGTATGGCGGACTTCAGCCAGAGCGGTCAAATAAGTCTCGTCGACATTGACGTCCGGCAGTGAAATCGTATCCGTGACGTCCACTAAACACTGACTCTGCTGCAATAACAATGTCCATCGATCGGTCGACTAAAAGCCGTCGAATCGATTGAACGCCAGACTGAAATATAGCATATACGTTACCAGAGGCCCGCTGTAGGCTACTGACTGCAGATATAAGGAGTTCTGTCGACTAGATATTGAGTTCTACCCTATAGATATAGAGTTCTACTGCATAGGTATAGAGTTCTACCGCATAGATATAGAGCTTTACCTCATAGATAAAGAATTCTATTGCAAGGGTATGGAGATCTACTGCAAAGGTATAGAGTTCTAGGGCATAGATATTGATATCTCAACAATAAACAATAAACTGCAATAGTGGACAACGGTTAGTGGTTTCCTGAGGAGCCCTAAGGCCATCGAGTAGGTCACCAACAGTTTAAAGCTGGTAAAGCTAATGTTAACGTCAATTTCCTCACTCGAAAGCGATGTCAGTGACGGGCGAGCCCAGGATTTGAACCTCGAACATACTGATCCACGGTCGAATATCTTACCGACATCGCCACTGGCTCCTGCCAGCATGTACATCATAAAATATAACGAATTACGGAATAAATTATACAATTACAATAAATATCCTGAAACTTTAAAATTCAGATCGGTCGGATCACTACTCTGTTTAACAGCGGTGTAGCTGACTCTTTTTCTCTTAATGAGGTACATGCACACACACACACCACACACACACACATACAAACACTCACACACACTCAAACACTCAAACACACGCTTATTTAGACTCACACACACACTCACATATACACCGTAATAAATTAATTCTGTTAAATTCTATTAAGTTAAATTAGTTACGTTAGAATTAACTTAGAAACAATAGATAGAATGAAGACTTTAGAAGTTGTATTGATAAAACAATGTAAAAGTGCATATGAAGCAAGATAAACATCGTTTTACGAGTGCAAGTTAAGAACATTTCACAATAATTGCAAGGTAAGAGTGCATCGAATCTGAGAGCCTGATAGCCAAAAGCTGTTTTACTACAGCGTTTTTATTTACGAACACTTGTTATAATTAGTTGTACATGTATATAGATTTACGTTCTGGTGACATTTAAAATGCAGTCTGGAGAAAAGATACTCTGAATCGAGTTAACATAGAAGTACCAATGAGATCCAATTAGAGCAACATTAAATTGGCTTCCAGGGAATAACCATGCATGCTGGAAAGAGTATCGGATCCTGGAACAGAGGTGAGATTCAAAATATGCTACAGCACCAAAGCAACTCCAAATCTGAACTGACGATAAAGCATTGCCGCAAGTCTATCGCTTTTGAAACTCTGAGCCAGTGGGAGCCAAACTAAATGACGCCTTCGGAAATTGAACCTATATGCCTTAGATACTTTACGACAGCCGCTAAACTGCTCTCAATTCGCAACATCTAACAACAGCACTTCGGCATTTCATTGTATTATGTACTTTCAGCAGACACGTCGCTTAAGAGAGCAGACGAATTATATAATTTTATCTGCAAGGCATTTTAACCAAACATAAAAATATACATGTATTAAAATGCGCTTGCAGATAAAATTATATAATTCGTTTGCTCTCTTAAGCGACGTGTCTGCTGAAAGTACATAATACAATGAAATGCTGCAGTGCTGTTGTTAGATGAGAAAAATATATGTAGATTCTTATTTTAAAAACAAGTTAAGGTTCTAATAAAAACCGAGATTAACTTCAACTTAAATTAGTCCCAAAAGGATATCAGAGGCGAATACTCTTAAGATTTAAACTTGTATCGAGCTGCAAAACTTACGACCCGTATTCGGAAGTTTTGCTGCTCGGGTCTCTAGCTTCGTCATTACATAGCGTAAAAAGTTAAGCCCTAGAAAATTAGTAAATAAATATTAGCAATAATTGCTAATATTTATTTACTAATTTATTTATATACTGTTGGATACATATGATGTGATGACTACCATATGTCTATATGATGGCTACTAGATGATGATGGCTACTATATGTCTATATGAATACTTGAAATACGGAGTGCTCTATATAACGCAAGAAAAGCAGCATGTGAGTAGGAATATGAACCTTAGACCTGCCACTTGGCAGAACACTAGAGAGAGAGATATATGAATACTTCTTACAATAGATAAATAACTTGTTCTATTCAAAATAAACTAAAATGAGCTTACCTCTGAGTCAGCCATTCGAAACTCTGTCTAATACGGACCGGCACCAGTAGAGGATGTACTTAGGTAAAACCAAATTAACCGATCCGGATTCTGGAATATCCTGGAGAATCCTATCGGATTACAGCGGAACTCATTCGAGCGCGGTCTTCAATTAGCTAATAAACAAAATACATTGCAATTTAAAGATAAATACAAACAGATTATACAATATTGGCTGTTTTATATGACTTAAAAATGTACAATGTAAAATCAATGCAATGTCAGGTCAATATAGAAAGAATTCAGAAGAATAATTAATGCCAATTTTGAAGCAATAGTAGATATGATTTTGTCAGCAAGATGGATTTGTTGCCAAACACGAGTCCGTCGGTTCAAATCTCAACTGGACCGTCTCTTACAAAACTTGCGTAATAATAATAATAATAATAACCTCCGACAATTTCTATAGCGGTGTCATGGCCGGTGTCCGGTCTTCGAGACCGCTTTACAGGTTCCTGGCTATTATTAGTCCTTTCCATGGTTAATCATATGCGTCAACAAACGTCCTATCTTCATATATTTAACATAAAAGTGTTTATTTGTCATATACTTAATCCTTCAGTAAGTAAAGTTCATTGTCTAATAAATTCTAGAATCAAAAAATGAGTATTTAATAACGCTATTTGGCGGAGAACATAGTGTTTAAGTGTGATCAATCTTCCGATAACACAATATCCAGTCTTGATTTATCTCAATTGTGCTCGATGTTGTCATGGACGACAGTAGCACTCTAATTGCTGTTATTGTTCTGTTATTATTGATGTAGCTTGCTCTATGAGTATAATACAAATGAGTCTGGTTCAACCTCCATCTGGTTCTGGACTTATCTTGGAACGACTTGCTAGTCAGCTTGGTTGCAACCTATCCCGGATGATAATCTTCATGATCATTTTTATGTCATTTTCATATTATTAACTTTTTCGTTTCTTAACTAATTAACACATAAGTACGTCCTTACAAATAATCTCAATGGGCCTGTCCATATATCAGCATATTTTTATTGGAAATTATTCCTTTTAATTAACTGATTCGACAGAGTCAAATCACTAAAACACAATACAAAATGATAGAGTTAGAAATAAAAATAAAACAGGCTACTAATACATGTAGGCCCTACTCTTTACCAATTCATAGCTATCTTAAACGGTTACGGTTTCAGGTTCTTCTTTTAGTAAGAACGAAAGATTGTGACTTTTTGAGTACAATATCAAGTATCTGAGCCTTATAATTCCATCATCCATAGCTAAAGGGTCACTCCATTTATGAGTGAACATGTGCAGTACGTAATCAGCTTTATATGTATAGTAGAATATATAATACATATCTACTACAGTATATGTATTGTATTTCCAGTGTTGTGTATTGAATACTGAAAAATAGTATCAAGCCGTTAACTGCACGTGTCGTAAGAGGAAACTAAGCAAGAACTGAAGAAGGCAACAGGAATCAGGACTTTAGAAGCAAAATTTTAAATTTATAGGTTATAGAAGTTGCGGTAAAGCCGTTTGTGAAGTGATAACTTACTGATCATTAGGCTCTATACAATATCTGGTAACAGCCGGTAAGTAGGCAATTCTGCTGTAACAGTTGAAAGGTCTTTATAAAGCGAAAGAATAAAACAGGTTGAAAAGCTTAAAGGCAAAATATTTTAGAGAATCTTTAATTCGCGATAATAAATTTCCAATTCTAGAAAATATTTTAAGTTGCATTGCATCAGCTTGTAGCATACTACATGTATACTCTTTAGTTATGTTTTTGTTATAATTTAAACATGTACACAAATATATTGGATTGAGATATATTTTATATACACATATAATACACATAAAGCATATTATAACATAAAAAATGGACATATTAAGTGAAATGGACAAAACTCACACTGCAATAAAATTAATAGCTGGAAATATAGCAAGAATACATAAAACAGAGGGTTCGAGGCACGTGTCTCACAAACACTGACCTTGACGAAGAAGACTGCATTGTTTTGGAAGCAGGTTGGACTGTTATACCTGCGGTTTCCTTGTCAATAATTGGTTTGACAGAAAAATGAAGTATTGAATTCAGCTACTATCGCGTGAGTCAATGTTGTAGGCCTAGCCTTGAAATTCTCTATTTTTCATCAAGGATTTTAATAAATAACAGCTAATTATGTGTATTTTGAATTTTCTAAGTGTAGGTCTATGTGATTGAGTATTATACTTGTTACAAAAATAAATGAATACATAAATAATTTTAATTAAATGGATATATGTATATATATATATATATATACATTATACATATAATATATATATATATATATATATATATATATATATAATTTGGAGAGAGTGAGAGAGAGGGAGAGGGAGAGGGCGGGAGAGAGAGAGAAAGATAATTATAAGTTTATATATATATATATATATATATATATATATGTATATATATATATACATGTATCTGTATATATACATGTATATATACTATATATATTGCATATATATATTATATATATATATTTTATAAATATATATATATTCATCCTATATAAATGCGAATATATATATACAAATATTGCATATACATGTATACATGTATAAACATTGCACACATATATACACTGCTTTCATAATCGATACCACAAACTGATTTTAAAATAAAGTCGTAACGAGTTGACCGATGTTCCTGAAATATGCATAACTTGACCAGCAGCCAATTCTGACAACTATGCACAAATTTCCTCAAATATCTTTAATAATGGTAAAGTTATAGATTTGAGAATATACATCTAAGTGGGGTCAAATAAGGAATTGTGATGGGATCCTTTTGGTAAAAAGAATATTCATTATTGCACTTTTCCATTATGAAAGAATGCTCAATATTGGACACAATCAATTAACATTCGGATTTTAACTTTATATATTTAAAACTGAAATTTACAGCATATCCCTTCACATGTAGCTCAATAGATGTAATATGTAGGCGCAATTGTGATAAACTATTCTCGCAAAGGATCGGGTAAGAGCATCGAGTACAAGAAACTGAAACGGTTCCCAAAATGTGCTCAGTAACGTGTTTTAGATTAAGATTAGAGAATACCGTAAGCTTTTTCTGTTATAGCAAGCAACTTGTGATATATGAAAAAGTATGTAGGAACGAGAAAGAAAAAGAGAAGAAAGGGGGAGAGAAAGATATACATGTATATATATATATATATATATATATATATATATATATATATATATATATATATATATATGTAGAGAGAGAGAGAGAGAGAGAGAGGGAGAGAGAGAGGGAGAGAGAGAGAGAGAGTATGACAGAGAGAGAGTGAGAGTATTATAAGAGAGAGAGAAAGAGAGAGAGAGAGTGAGTATGAGACGGAGAGAGATTGGATTTCTTGAGCGCTGAGACGGAGTAAATATTGGCGCTGAGATAAGGCAGAGCTTACACAGAGAGAACTGGACTGTGAACGGTTCAATCACACGGGACAATGCTTTCTGCTCAGCCCGCTCATCGACTTTACCAAACCCTTTTCTTCATCCATTACTCTGACAACACTCTCTCTCTCTCTCTCTCTCTCTCTCTCTCTCTCTCTCTCTCTCTCTCTATATATATATATATATATATATATATATATCGATCTATCTATCTGTATTTCACGATAACACTTCACTTTAGTTCTTTACGTATTGTTTCTCTCTCGCTCAAGAAATGAAAGTGTTCTTTTCGTAAGGAATGACTAAGAGATCAATACAAGCTCATCCTTTCTGTTTTAATAACTCATAGACTTTCTAGATACAAACCCTGTACTAAACTGTTAGTTACCCCTCTTTCCTTCGTCAACTGCACACAAAGACCTCTCAGAGAATATTTTGCGTTTATTTAATATTAAGTTTAATTTTCTATAAAATTAAACTAAATTCTACAAAACCAATTAAACTACTAAAACTACTTCTATTGTCTTAAACAAGCACATGTGCTTCGTGACCCAGTGTGCCGTTAAATTTGCTTAGTTTCTGAATTAAATGGTTATAAACTCAAATAGGACATACGGACGCATAAATTCGAGTAAAATTCAGCCTTTAGGCCTTTTAATTGGACACTGCGTACAGTTCAACTCCCCCTCTCTAGTTTAATTTCGCCGCGGATCCTCCTTAAAGACTGAAGTTCAAAAGGTAGGGATAGTCTTCTTAAGTAACTGGAGAATCAGCGTCTACACTAATTATTATTTAGTATTGTTTTAGAATAAGAACATCGGTTCTTGATTAGTACTACAATAATTAGAATTCCAAATCTCTTCTGCTAAATTGAGACAAAATTTAACATTTATCGCACTGTAAATATTAGCATTAATCTTTGACAAATACGAAACATATCACTGACAATCAGATCACTGACAAACAGATCACTAACAAACAAATCACTGACAAACATATCCCTGACAAACAGATGTGACAAACAGATCAGTGACAAATAAATCACTGACAAACAAATCACTGTCAAACAATTCAGTGACAAACAAATCACTGACAAACAGATAACAGACAAACAGATCACTAACAGACAAATCACTGACAAACATATTCCTGATAGACAGATAATTGACAAACAGATCAGTGACAAATAAATCACTGACAAACAGATCATAGACAAACAGATCACTGACAAACAGATCACAGACAAACAGATCACTGACAAAAGAGATCACTGACAAACAGATCACTGTCAAACAAATCACTGACAAACATATCACTGGCAAACAGCTCACTGACAAACAGAGCAGTGACAAAAAGATCACTGACAGACAGATCACTGACAAACAAATCACTGACAAACAGATAACTGACAAACAGATCACTGACAAACAGATCACTGAAGGACAGATCACTTACAGACTTATCACCGACAAACAGATAAGTGACAAACAGATCACTGTCAAACAAATCACTGAAAAACATTACTGGCAAACAGATCGCTGACAAACAGATCAATGACAAACAGATCACTGATATACAGATCACTGACAGACAGATCACAATCAAACACATCAATGACAACCAGATCACTGAAATAAAGATCAATGTAAAAGAAATCAATGACAACCTGATAGCTAATTCAGATCAAACTATTTCAGTTTAATCTGACTTGTGGCTGACTTACTGACTGACAAAAACAATCTTGACTTGGACAAGTCAAGACTGCGAAATATTAAGACTCCGATATGTTCAAAAATTTTAACACTCTGACAAGTTAACACTCTGACACGTTAACACTCTGACATGTTAACATTCTGACATGTTAACATTCTGACATGCTGCCACTCTGACATGTTACCACTCTGACATGTTAACATTCTGACATGTTACCATGTTACCACTCTGACAAGTTAACACTCTGACATGTTAACACTCTGACATGTTAACATTCTGACATGCTAACACTCTGACATGTTAACACTCTGACATGTTAACACTCTGACATGTTAACATTCTGACATGTTAACACTCTGACATACTAACACTCTGACATGTTAACACTCTTGACATACTAACACTCTGACATGTTAACACTATGACATGTCACCACTCTGACAAGTTAACACTCTGATATGTTAACACTCTGACATTTTAACATTCTGACATGGTAACATTCTGACATGTTAACAACTTAACATTCTGACATGTTAACACTCTGACATGTTAACAACTTAACACACTGACATGTTAACACTCTGACATGTTAACAACTTAACACTCTGACATGTTAACACTCTGACATGTTACCATTCTGATTATAGCGCATATAGATAAACGTTGGTTATATGGCGATCTTAAGTCACCAATGCAGGAGAAACAAGAACAACCAGTAAAATTCTATATTGCTTTCTTTTTGGAATACGCTTAAATCAACCTAAGAGCTTGAATTAACAATATGATGTCCACGTCAACAACAGCCCGATATATCACAGCATACTTACAGCTACAAAACAACATAACAAAGAGAAAGAGGGAGAGAGATACGCATGAGAGACAGAAAAGGGTAAAAAAGTGAGGGACAAGGAATGGACACAGCTAAACAGACAAGCTGAGGATAGAGAAAATCAGTAAGAAATGAGAAGAGAGAAGCGGTTGAGTAGGAAGTCGTGGGAAAAGGTTGATGGAGATGAAACTCCATTCAGTACCGCGTCCCTATTTGGCCAAGCTATTGGTCCGCATTAATTAAATCTTTACTCCACAAAGCATTGAATCACTGCGCGGACATGATAAAAGTCACCCATCTAGACGCTCAGAAAGCTAGGAGTCCATCGGGCGTACAGCCAACAGACAGTAGTAGCTTGAAAAGTTCAAAGATATTTCTCACTCTCTCTCTCACCTCCAATCAATATATATCACTGTTCTTCTTTAAGAGATGTACTGTATAACTGATCATTTGAACTTATTGCCAAAATTTATTAAAAACTGTCCCTTAAGATTCTTCACTGCTAATTATAATTATGTTTCTATATAATAGAAGGACATCAAATTATATGTATAAATGAAAGAGTATAAAGGATACTGATAAATTATATTTAAAATATGCATAAAATTAATGTTTCTAGAGGCATTGGAAATGTGGATTTGGAGAAGAATGGAGAGGATTATCTAGACTCAAAAGGTTACAAATGAGGACGGTATGGAGAGAGTTGGTACAGATACACAGTTGATAAATGCATTAATAAATAGGAAGAATAGTTGGATAGGACACATTCTAATGGGGGAAGGTCTATTAAAAGAGGTCATAGAAGGTAGAATGGAAGGAAAAGGAGGCAGGGGCAGGCCGAGATTAGGTATTTTAGATTATTTAAAAACCCATTCATATGTGGACATGAAGAGGAAAGCGGAAGACAGAGAAGAGTAGAGGCGTTATCTATCATGGACCTGCCAGTAGGCAGTGCACTGAGAGAGAGAGATGAATAGCGTGCGTTGGCTGAACCTGCATGCATTAATTAGAAAGCAAAAAAGCTTGTATAAGACTGTGTCTCCAGTACACAAATCATGCACGTATGCTGCATGCTGTAATTCTAACAGTAACTCCAATACAGAGACACCAATTCTATTCCAGCAGTAAGACTAAGCAATTAAATGTTGAACGACTGCAGCAAACAGCAGAAACTGCAGCAGTAATTCCTCTGTCGTCATACTGCTTCCATCACTCCATCCCTAATGATCACGTCAATCATCCGTACGTCGACATTTCCCAGTCATCCATCCATCAAAATCCACGATACCCATTGCGCTACCTATCCACTCTCGATTAGTTGTACAGTTTTAGAGGATAGGCTTCTCATCAGGCTCAACAATAACAATCACACCATGATGATATTATAATACCTAACACTTTCCCTTTATTAAAGTTTGTAAATCTTCAGCTTTTAACTGACACTTAAGTACGCAATGAGACAACCTTGGCCTTTGTACTTATTTTGAAAGAGCCATCAGTGACGGAATGAACTGAAAGTGTCTGTAAATACTTGTCTCCAAGAATTTCTTAGAGATAGATAAATATGCATGAAACTTACGCATTTACATGTATTATTTAAACATAATAGGAACTACTGTGCAAAAAGTATAACATCTGAACACGCGCTACAGTTTCCGTTGCTTAGATGTTTTAGTGTCAATGACGGACGAGCCCAGGATTTGAACACACACATACTGATCCGCGGTCGGATATCTTACCGACATCGCCACTTCAGCAATTAATACGTATAAGAAGCGATAATCCACAATTAAAACTTCGTTCACTTTTAATGATACTGTCTAAATAGCATCAAACGTTTTAGATTCATAAATTTATCATGTCTGTTTTGAAAGTATTCACTGATACTGCTTCCAAAACTTCACTGGGCAGAGTACTATAAGCATTTATAGCTCTCTGACTATAAAAATATTATCGTAAATCTAGTCGACTTCTACGTTTACTAAACTTATAGATTTGTAGTGATTGTATTATTAGATAAATTAAACTACATGCTATTATTAACTTTGCCTTTGAGTATCATAAAAGCTTCCATTAAATCACCTATAATTATTCGCTGATAAAAAGAAATTAATTCTATATAATTTAGTCCATTTTAATAATTAAGTTTTTTACTGTCATATAACTTTCATTTTATCAAGGTTTCTAGTTCAACAGATATCACAAGCATTATTTAAAAACCAGAAGTTTCTGCAAAAGGTTTTAAGTACAGATTTTGTAATCGATCTAAATACTATTTAGTAAATAGAATTTAACAGGTATAATTGGAGATTTCTGGGAGCGGGATTTAACACATTGGTACAGCGTGCACTTAGCCTAATTTAATTAACAGCACGATCGTATAAACGGTTATAACTTGGATGGGCGACCACTTTGTAATAACCAACAGCAACGTAGAATAAGGACCTCCCGGATGTTGGAAGATTATTCTGAAATACGTTCTAGCTGCAATCTGCCTATCAAAATGCAACGACTATTATAATCATGGACTAGGAAGAAAAGAATAAAAGACTTATTAACGAGCTTACTGACTAGATTGTGTTTTAGTTTTTGGTAGGTTTAAAATATTAAGGTGTAATTGTAATCAAATGTGTCTTAAGCCCTACAGATGCTTTCTGCATCAGTGTGCTGTTATACACAAATAATTTACAATGCTAATTTGTTCTCCTATTTGAGAAAAAGCTTTAGGTACCATGTCATGCTCGACATGGCATCTAGTGCCCGATGACTTTAAGTGCTCATCATGAAACCACAAACCATTATTCACTGTCAACTGTTTTTGTTGTCTCATAGTGTTAAGTTGTGCTTTAAAATAATAACTAATGAAATATATAAATCGATGATGTTTTAATTTGTTTACAGAAATCGATAACGTGATTTCATAGTATTTTGGCTGCGGTAATCAAGTAATGGTTAAGCGTTCTATTGAGAATCTATACATTAGCTGTCTAGAGCAAAAGAACTGACGTTAAAAATGGAATTATAAAAAGACAAAATGAACTTAAATGCGCTCAAATCCGTACACGAAGGCTACAGACATTCCGATTAGGAATACTCATCTGCTAATTAGGCAAATGTGATACCGTCTGGGTAGTTTCTACAGAAATCGATCTTGTGCTTTCAGCATAGAATACTAGATCTGGGCCCACCGAACAGTGCAGAATCAAATAAGTAGCGTTAATTTGCAATTGGATTATGCCATTTAGCAAACTGATAGTGTGAATTATGTCATTTCGTCAACACGTCTACTAATTTCGCAACCTATTTTCAAACGATTTAGACAGCATTATTTAAAGCTGTATCAGTGAAAATCACGTGATGTAAAGCAGCTTAGAACCATCCAGCCAGATTGCAACAATAGAAAATCACGTGTAATAGAGAGACTGGCAATGTAACAGTGATCGGATATTAGAAATCCACAACCTTTCACTATCGTACTTCTTTTAGTTGAGCAATTTATTTAGCACTGACACAATATTTTTATTTAATGTCTCGCATTCTTTCATTTTGTCAAATGCCACGTCCAAACGAAATATATCTGCACACGGGCTATATCAGAACCCCACGTAGACTAAAAAGCTACTTCCAACACAAAGACTCAGTCTGACATTGGGAAACCTTACTGTAAAATGCAGTACCTAGATAGATCAAAGTATAGTTTCTGAGATCGTTTTTGCCATTTCCTACCATACTATAACGCTTCGTTATCCATTACGACAAACACAACATTCGTGTGGCGGATTTTTGATGGGTCTATACAAAACCAGCGCTCGTGTGTCCAGAGTATAACAACATCCTAGGGTAGAAAGTGTGTCAGCAGGGTATTAATTAACCATAAAATCTGAAATGGATAAATCATGATCGTTAGTGTAACATGATTGCTACATGCAGTTTACGTCATTTAACCAGATCGCTACTTCAGGTCTCGTTATAATTAATATACGTAATATTTTTGAGGTTTTTTGTATACTGATCTACTTACTTATGTTTGTGTGTTGATGCATGATACAATTCATAAACACAGTTCTCAGTTCTCTCTAACCAGTGTATAGCTAAAGTACACAGACTTGTCTGCACATTTTGTATAACAAGGTGAAATTAGAGCACTCTGTTGTCTGCAGAGTTTGTCTGCATGACCTAGTGTATGTCTAGATTGCATACGCATGTCTGCACAGTTTATATGACTTGGTGTATTTCTAGAGTGCACACACCTGTCTGCATGACCTAGCGTATGGCTTAAGATGCAGAGTACTGCCTACACAGTTTTATACTACCCAGAGGCTGCCCACATTGCACATACAGTCACCTATGATATGTTAATTGACGCCTCCAAAGTACAACCTGAACAAATCATATATCCTGCGCTTGACTTTAAGTTTAAGCAGAGAAGCTGAAAAAGCTGCAGACTTTTCAACTGGGATTGTTTAGAGTGCCAAAGTTTCTACATGAAGGTAGCAACCCTTTAAACCCTAAGCTCTAACAAATAGCGATCAAAACATCACGCCATGTCATGAGTGGCATGGCCTATGTCAGCCAGGTTTTCACGTATAATGTCACAACTGCTCGACGAACTTTTCAATCGCAAAGAAACCAACTAAAGCATAAGAAAGAGTAAAAAATATATTTAGATAGTAAAATAATGTGTGGAATAACTTTTGGTGAAATAATAATTAAGCAACATTATTTCTGAAGTGAGATTTAAGAGTCAACTTACCGAAAGTTGTCCATTCAATTTATACATTTTAATAATCCAAATAAATATCCAAATTCTGTTCTTCAATATGTTAGTAAGTTAAGTTTCAGTTCCACTATTAAATAATTATATGTCAAATCTTATATACGAACATCTATCTATTAAAGACTAATAATACTTAGATTATACAGAGCCTAATGTTTAGAAATCACTCGATCTACGATGCAAGATATGCAGTAACATCACTCTTTTTCGCATACGAATTCCTAAATTGCAAATTACAAATTTTATGCAAAAATAGTAAAATGAGTGAGTCCACAGACTCAGTTTATTAATCCCATACAGCAGGATCCGGACCCATACATGTCCAGCAGGCTACAGCTGTCGGTCCAGTTAACGCATATTATCCACTATTGCATTCTCATCTTCTCTATTTGTCTGTTTGCTTGTCTGGCTGCATTGGCAAGCACGTTGTAATCTACAGCTACCTACCATCGATGGACGGCAGCTGGTTGGTTGATTTATGTTCATAGTCTCCGTCTATTGGTTAGTGTTTCTTTCATATAGTATGATCACTGAGTTGATAGTACGAGTGCTTCGCAGGACACTGGCAGCTGCTTGACGAGATTCGCACTGTGCAGCAGCTGCTTCGTAGCTGCTCAGATCTCATTCAGCTGAAGCAGGCATTCGTTAGACAGCTGCAGCTGCCGAAGCTTACAGCGCAGCAGCCGACCAGCGAACTGTAAATAGTTGTTGCAGTTTTCACTTTTAGAAATATTTCATTGGGTGGGGCCCTGAGGGCAAATATATTCCTCAAGTGTGGCACTTAGGCTCATTTTATTATTTAATTACAAGTTAATTGATATATTTTTCGGCTGAGTCAGTGACTTACTGGCAAGTCAGTCGAAAGCGGATCAGTATCTGCAGGGTTCAAATCCAGTTTTCTCAATGTCGCTGACAAGCTACATGTAGTCGAACAGGAAACTGACATTAAACTTGGCCTTAGCCTTTTTAATCTTTCTAGCGAGAGGGTCTCCACCTCTCCGCCACTTACAGAGTAGGTTCTGCCATTGGGCACCCGATATACCATACAGAAATTAACATACACACGTCTGATTCCCTGTCTCTTTGGTCAAGCAAACTGATCACCGAGCTGACCACACATTACCCTCTCAATTAATAGTTGCCGTAATATGGGTCGTGTGTTAGCATGGGTGTCAACATGAGTGGCGTGTTATCATAGGTGTTATCATGAGTGGCGTGTTAGCAAAGATATTAACATGAGTGGCATGTTATCATGGGTGTTAACATTAGTGGCGTGTTAGCAAAGATGCTAACATGAGTGGCGTGCTATCATGGGTGTTAACATGGGTGGCGTGTTATCATGGATGTTAACATGAGTGGCGTATTAGCAAAGATGTTAACATGAGTGGCGTGTTATCATGGATGCTAACATGAGTGGTGTGTTAGCATGAGTGGCATGTTAACATGAGTGGCGTGCTAGCCCATGACCAGGGCTCTTGCAAAGTTTTAAATTTGAGTTATTTTATTAAACATCCAATTTGCTTTGTAGCGAAACGTTACTTCGTCACATTTGCCAGGAAGTGATTAACAGTGAATGGCAAATAAATTTCGAAGTCAGGCTAGTCCAAGATACAGAAAATGTGATTGATGAATGCTAATCTTGGTAACTTGTTAGTGCGCCGAAAATTTCTGTACGTTCAGGACTTGTATAGTAGTACTCGTCTTATGTCATAAATTCACTCTCTCTCTCTCTCTCTCTCTCTCTCTCTCTTCTATTCCTTCTAGTCTTTCATTCTGTTTAGTTTTCAATCCAATAGCACATCCAAGGTGCACATTAACATTAAACATTAGAAAATAGGGCCTATTAATTATATTCAAAAAAGTGTATTAGACAAGATACTCAAAGTCAGCATCTCGGCTTAGTTATAGCAAAACGTTGACCATAAAATTATTCTCTCACAAAAGTTAAGCCTTTCGCATGTCTTAATGCAACGTTAGCTTAATAAATATAAATTCTGAGATCGTTTTCCATTGTCCTTTATCAATTTCTGATTAGATTTTTTATTGGACATGTTACCAGTGAACCTAAGAAACGGTATAAATTCACTAAATTATTATACTATTAGATTTTTCGCAACGTCATTGTAATGAACACGCCTTGTTCACAATTTATATATTAAGAAATATATATTATAGATCGAAAGCAATATTATACAGCTGTTATTTATAAATATTAAGTGACGTAGGGTATTTCAAAAGATTTATAATAGATGATATAAGGCGAAGTTGTAAGTAGGCATAGCTAGATTATTACGCTGGGTGTTTCCAAAGTGACGAAGATGGCGCGTAAATCGACTAAGCGAGAAATGTTGTGGTTGGCTGAAGTCGATCGCTCGAGTAGTATATTAAGCGGCCGTCGATACATTGAAAATCAGATTGGGTTCTGCGTGGTTCGTCTGCGCAGTAACTCAGGGAGGCCAGAACCTTCTACGCGAAAGTACTGGGAACCGAGGGAGGATAGTACGTAATATCCCAATCCCAAGGCAAAAGTACGATTAGTATACAGAAATCTGGTCTTCGTCTAGCCGAAAGCTTTCAAGCTCGCTTGTTAGTCTAGGCTCGTAGCCCCTCAGGTTGACTAGTTACCCAAGCCGTGAAGGCTAATTGGAGGCGAGAGAGTTCGGTGTCCCCCTGGGTAGGCCCAGGTAAGAGGCTGGTAGTCCACGGCGATCCCGGGGTCAAGTTCGTCTCTGCGGGTATTCGATAAGCGCCTGGGTCGAGTGTGTCTCTGCGGGTATTTGCTAAGTGCCTGGGTCGAGTGTGTCTCTGCAGGCGGGAGGCTGGTAGTCCACGGCATTGCCCGGGTCGAGTCCGTCTCTGCGGGTATTTGCTAAGAGACTGGGTCGAGTGTGTCTCTGCTGCAGGCGGGAGGCTAACAACGGCATTGCCTGGGTCAAGTTCGTCTCTGCAGGAGGGAGTAGGATTACCAATTACCAGTAGACTATCAACAAATTTCTCATCGACTACACGGAAAGCCAATTATACTACCTTCAGCAAAGGCGAGAACGGAAACTACGGAAAGACCAATGTAGGAAAAGAGATAGGGGAGAATAAGTCTAAAAAAGGGATATAGGGAAGTTTTAATCGGGTAAAGGAGAATAAAGTTCGTCGCAGTTAAAACAACAAATCATATAATTAATTATATACTGCTACAAGTTTGAAGACTAGGAAGCAGAGCGAAAACTAAATCGTAGTCGCCTGAAAGATTGCAGACGCTTCCACTCCCGGTTCGGGTCACCATATCACTTCGCCCCGAGAACCACGAATATCACGGGATAGAATCTACCAAGGGAGCATGGCAGAAACTCAACCGTCATCGTTTAAATACGTAGAAGACGTGGAGTACGCTTCTACTCCCGACTCGGTCCAGCGCGGACGCTGTGCGCCGGGTTCGCGAGAACCCAATAACGAAGTAGGCGAGGGGAGTTGGACCTTGGCCTACTCAGTCGATAACGAACAAGAAAGGCCTATCGAGACGGATGATACGAGGAAAGAAGTATCATTTGAAGACGCAGCACCTCGGTTCCTCCTGACAAGCGGAACCCTTAGTAAAGCATTCGACGAAAAAGCTGCCGTCTCGGAGCACTGCCGACCGGCGAGCGGGTCCAGAATTAGACAACCGCTCGAGGACGAACAGGCAGCAAGGCTGTTCGCGACAGTCATTAAATCCATCAACCTAATAATTATTCTCTAAAAATTTAGAATGAAATCATCGAATGAGTTATCGGTAGCAGAAAATTCTAGAACAAATCAGACTCTTATCTAGAATCTCTCTATATGCATGCGATAATGAAACGATGAATTAAACCCAATACATCAGAATTTAGATATATTTTGCACTTTTTACCGAGCTCTATTTTAGGAAAATCATCTGAGCTGGATTTAGCTGACGTCAACTTTATAAGTAAGATACAAGCAGCTTTTTTTACAAAATAAGGCCATTATTATAGTGTGCCGACATCTCGTGAATTGTAATTTTATTACACAAGCTATGTTTTTGTGAGGGGTAAAACTTGTTGCAAGGTAAATGTGCAATAACAATAGTTATAATAGTAATAAAGTTTTAACGTTCGTTTCCTCTCATAAAGATGATGTCAGGAACGTCGCCACATTACATGTCACTAGAAATCTATTCACCCCAAACGATCTATAAAAAGCAGTGCTGAAAGAAAAAGATCCAAAATGACGCCGGTTAGGTGACAAAAAAGTCAGGCAAGAAGGAAAAAAAGCGATGGTGTAAAGAGATGTGTTTTCAACCTATAACGGAAATTGAAAGTAGTAGAGCATGAGCGAAGATCAGGAGGCAGGGAATTCCAAACAGTAGGAACGGAGAAAGAAAAACTAACGAAGACTGATGCTTCTGCCTAACGAAGTCAGAATAGTCTATTAGAAATTTTGAGCAGTTTGGCATAGGAAAAAACCAAACTTACGAGAAGGTTGATATTAGGTTAGGAGATTAGTAAGATAAGAAGGTTTACCAAAAAGAAGTGTTTTGAAAGTTAACAGAGCAATTTTATACTTAATTATTTGAACCGCAGGAAGCTGATGAAGATCATTAAGCAAGGAACTAGAAGTGGCCTGAAACCTTGAGGATGGACAAACAACACGTGCAAGAAAATTCTGAACGCATTGCAAACGCATGAGAGAAGATGAAGGTAAGCCATGTAGCAATGAATTGCAGTAGTCAAGTCTAGAATGAAGTAGAATGAAGTATAGAATTAAGTTAGCAAGAATTATGGATGAATTTTTATCAAGAGATGACCCTATCGGTCTGACTTGACGGATCTGGAAGAAAGATGAACGACAGACAGACGAGATCTGAGATTTTAAGTCTAGATTTTCATCAAATATCACACCAAGGTTTTTAGCCTTGGCAGTAGGAGTGAGAGCAAGACAGGACAGAGATGGATTTGGCATAGAAGAATGGGCTGTAGTCTCAGAACTGAGTAGTATAGAAGAACAGGGTCTGGAAATTTTGTCATAACAAAATTAAGAAAGTTGTAAGAGTAGAAGAATTGGCATTTGGAAGTGACTTCGGGCTAGATAGTGCGACCAAGCAGTGAATCAATGGTTCCGCAAAGTATTTTGAGGCTGTTTTGATTCTTAAGATTCTTAAGATCAAATTCTTAAAGTAAGAACTCTTGATGGAGGAGATCATACGATCAACTAACGTTGTTAACGTAGTTAGCTTTGCTCGTGGGGTTTTACATTTCAGGAGGATTTTTATTATCTTTCCCATATTTAGATTCTAGTTTGGAACGTAAGGATTTTCGTACAAGAATATCATCACAAATAAAGGGTTTCCTCGGATTGGAGCGACAAGAAATAGTTAAGAGAGGAGCGTGCTTGTCTAATAAAGACGAAAACACAGACTGAAAATGTTGTGTAAAATTTGGTGTGATTATATGACCTAGGTAGAACTTGACGATGTTACAACTGGTAATCAGATCCTTAAGTCATAGTTGACAAATATGTTTCAAATTGCTTGTGACTGATGTCTTCTTAATATTTGATTTAATATTTATTCATATTTAATATTCTTAATTTTTGTCTTCATAATTTGATTTTATGTAATAATGATTAAAAATATTGTTCGAATTAGTTTTTCGATTTATCACAAATCAACAAATTAGAATCTAACACGAACTTCCTGATGGTTAAACAGAAGTTAGATTCTATTAGCTCTCAGTTAAGTGCATTGATTTAATTCGTCTATTAATTCATCAAAGAATTTCCTAAGGAAGTTTAAGTAGTTTATTTCAGAATGATGCTGAATACAAAATTATATTAATATCAAAATGCCGACAGCGAGCTACACAAATACGCCATGAGATTAAAAACCAGCGATCTTACGAATAAAAGTCAATTACTATAATTTAATTTTAAGTATACAAAAAACGAAATAATAAAACCATAATAAACTCACATATTAGGTCAATTTATATTTTTTGACAACTGCTGAATTCACTGAATAGCTTAACATTGATGTCTAAAATGCGACTTTTATTATAAATATACAGGTCTATTTGTTATAGTGCCACGCCGTAACAGATTGATTCAGTACTAGTTAGACTATCTAAGCAGTTTTTACCCACCATGGTCATTGAAGGTAGGAAATCTTCAAGCAATATATGAATCATTTTCGGATAGCAATTACCATACCGGAATAGATGACAGATTGCACAGGTTCTACTAGGATTGAAACAGGATATATACTGTAGGTCCTACCAAGATAGATGCAGGAAATATAAGTCCTGTCACGATGGGTTGGGGATATATAAGTCCTGTCACGATACATATATAGGTCCTACCAGATCTGTATATCCTGTACTTTAAATGTACTGAATATCCAAACAAATTATCATGACATCTCAAATTTTCTCGCTTTTTGAAGAACTTAAGGAATACGTAACGAATGATTAGGGACAGGCCTAATCATTCATTAAGAAATCCTCACAATGAATGCGCTACTTTAGCTTCAGAATTGTTATCTGTGTTTATGGAAACTGTTAAGGCTGCTCTCTTATTTCTCGGACGGCTATTAGAATGATAGTGGTATATCACTGTAACAGTTCTGAGAATGTACAGTAGATCAAACGTTGAAGAACTCAATTTGCCTGCAGAGTTTCATCGAAAGATATCATATATCACAGACAGCAAACACGTGTTCAAGCGACTTAGTTTTATCGCTTCAAGGCGAAGCTTATTGCAAGGCTGCGCACATTTTTTGTAGGAATACTCTCTTGAAGCGATTACATCCAGCGACCCATTTCATCTATTTGCATGATTTACGTTACAGATGGCTTAGACTGAATGAAAAAGATTTTCGTTCGCCTGAATCAATACATCAAAGTATATTACTTTTAGCTAATCGACAAAAGCCGAAGGGAAAAGTAATATTCCAAAGAGAATAATATTTAATCAGCTAGTTATTAAGATGTTGTTTTAATATGTTTAATATCTCCTCAGCACATTTCTTTTGCAGACTGGTCTGGGTGAATTGATCTGTAGTGATGTGTGCTGTTGGGGACATCCCTGAAATCATTCCTGGATGAGGAAACGGACGTTAAACCTTTATAATTGTTATATGTTGGAAATTTCTACTCAGTAACTAATTTTTAAATACAGCTTTTATATGTCGACGAGCGAAATCTAGTGAGTTAATTTAATTTTGTCTATGAAAAAGCAAAAGTAATTAATTTAAGTCTAACGCCAAATGCGTAGTTTGAAAAATAATACGTAACATAAACATAACGGCACACTGGGTCAGGAAGCACAGATGCTTGTTTTTAGACCCATTTCCTCATTCCTCATACATTAATCGTACATTAATTCCCCGTAAAAGTGTGACGATTCATTGTCAAGGTTAAACGATATAACCAATATGAAAAAAGTACACAGACACTAAAAGGTGAAGGCTGGACAGTTTGTTGAGGCAGTTTGCAGAGGCAGTTTGCAGAGGTAGTTTGCAGAGGCAGTTTGTTGACAAGCAAGTGTTGTTTTCGTATTGTCGATCCTGGCAGTTTTATCTTAAAAGCGAAAAATAATCGTTTTCAGGGTGTTCCTTTCGTATTAGATGATAGGAAATGGCAAAATGCTTTCTAGCGGTATATTAGCCATTAGCCTACACTGGGTAGATACCAATATAAATGTCAATTTAAGGAACTTTTGTATTTTTTCTTGTATTTATCATTGTGTTCAATGCATTTTTGTCACCAAACGACTATCAGCTGTAGCACCGTCACATGAACGGTGACTTATAATGCCTTTTCTGCATAATTCAGCTGAATATGGGCTAGAAAAGCTAACCGCCTTATATGAGATGATAATGCTGATTCAGATTGAATTACAATTTGTGCAAAAAATTTCGCCTTAGAAGCCTCCGAAAAATATTATAATATTCAGGTTTGCAATAAATTGTATCTGATGCTGAATGCTGTATGGACCTTGTTTTAAACCTCACCTGATAAATTATAATTTTTTTGTGTATAGTTTATTATTATTCAAAAGCTTTTTGTAAAACAGTTTCGAGAACAGATTGAGGCCATTACATAGTTATGTAAGTTTTCACTGGTAAAGATTGTAATAATTCTCGCCGAGTTTATACCCAAGTTTATGACGATATTTTATTAACGGAAGAATTAAAGCATTCATTTTAAACATTACATATGCGAATTTATAAGTAACTAAGCATATAAATGGTAACTGCCTATTATTATCGGTTTCCGCTTACTGTGATGTACAATGCTTCGTAAAACAGCCTCCTGCCTTCCTGCTAGGGCAACTGCCTGATGCCTTCATGCTAGTACAACTACCTGATATCTTCTTGCCTAGGACAACTGGCTTGATGCCTATATGTGAACTCTGCCCTTCATCAATGAGGACTGGGAGACAGCATTACGGCTAATAGTAAAGCGTGAACAACTACAAAAAATTATTTATTTGTACCCGGAACACGGGCAAAGCAATTACATTAAATAAATAAAAACGTCACTATTGGTGCCTCCACCTACTGCATGAAAACTGCCCTGGGCTACAACATAGTATTAGGTCTCGCATTATGTCTTCCTTTATATTTAACCTGTCCTCCTCTTTACTGCCCAGGGAAACAATACTTTGCAATCCTACCACGTTCTCAAGATTTCGACATAAAATAAAATGTTGCAGCATAATTCATCTTATATATATATATATATATATATATATATATATATATATATATATATATATATGTATATATATATATAATTTGTGAAGGTAGTGACTTCGCCGTTAGATCAATTAACATTGTATTCTAGAGAATCCCCTAATAATAGGACTACCATTAAGACTTTTGAGAATCAATCGATCTATTATAGTCCTTGTTCTAAACTAGAGCAAATAGAATTTCAATAAACATGTATCAAGTCAATTGAGTTTAGAGATCATACAATAAATATCCAAATTAAATAATTAGGCCACTAACAGTTAAATCAGTAGCTATAACAGTAATCTCTCAATAAGTCTAGGCAATAACTTTTTTGATTTACGTGTAAGCTACTAAAATATTTTTTACGTAATGAACCTTAATTGTTGAAAGGGAATAAAAGTCTATGCTATAGAGAAGGCTATTTAAAAATCCTTGTTATGATGTTTGTTATACTTATTAATAATTCTTTAAAAAACTGATCGTGTCGTAAGAGATGACAAAACAAAAACTGAGGAAGGTAACGGGAAACAATATCAGAAGCCAAACCCTTTTATATGTCTTTACAATGAACAATTTCACAAATAGCTGACATTTAATCAGTGTGCCACAATTCGCGTCCTAAAACGGCGCTTTGGGACTGAGCTTGTAACGGTTGTTTATGGTCTCCCTGTGCTTCGAGCTATTTATTAAGAAATCCGTTGTCAGTTATCAGCTTTAAGAGGGAACGGCCTTTTCCATTTATCTCCTTAATTCCAATTCGCTACCCAGCCAGTCAGTTTAAACATTTTATCTGGCAGAAACTACAGAGCAATTAGGCCTCGTTTTTAACATTATCACATCCTCTGGGCTTATTCAGAAACAACTAGCCAGTCGGTAAGTTTGTCGGACAGCGTGCTGGGTTCAAACCCAGTATCCTCATTCAAATGATTTTATTATTAAATTAAATTGTATTATTTTTGGAGAGAAAACATTTTTGTTATGTAGACTTTACCTATTTGACCTAAACTAGTGTAGATTAGCCAGTTTAATTGTAGCTTTCTAGAAGAACGTCTTTTTTCGAGATTCTTCGACAACAACTAAATAAAGTTTTTTATCTTTCTAAAAACTTTTAAAATTCTTAGAGGTAATGAGAATGTAAATCATTGCAGGAAGCATGTCATGATAAATTTTGATCATGAATTGACACAGTTTGTTTTACAGTTGACAGTGATCGTGAGAGCCACTAGTGCCTAGTTGAAGTAATGAAGGTGGGTATTGATGACGTGACTAGTACCTAGTTGAATTAATGGAGGTGGGTACTAATCACGTGACCCACTAGTACCTAGTAGTAGTAATGGAGGTTGATTCCCTTCAGTCCAATTTTGGCACTAAAAGTTGACGATAATTATAACATTTTGATACCTAAATATATCCCTAAACGTTTTAAGGAAAAATTTGCTTTTATTTCTATCTTCTTCTAGCTTTCATCACCTTGAATGTGTTTGATTCACAAGGAATTGAATCAATTTACAGACATACTGCTTCCGTTGAGAAATAATTATTTTAAGCAATACTAAAATCATAAGTCATATAGTTATAAAATGTCATCGTAACACATTAAGTTCAATATCTTAGATTTTGCGTCATATGAGAGCTTAGTTCTAGTCTGGCTGCTGGCTGTCATCTACTACAACTTCTTTCATGCAATTCTTTTTTTTAAAAACCGCAAGACTAAGCGAAAGTTGTTCGGATTGTTTTGAATGGCTATTCTCTTCATCAATCTACATAGAAATATGCAAACTGTACTCATTTCATTAGCATTCCTTGAAGCTCTGTTCACCAAATTCTCCTCTAAAGTTTAACTTAACGAAGCATTTCCTTTCTTCACCGTCAGGGAGCGTGAAGAGCAAACCAATTGAGCGGCAATCGTGCACAAAATTGACAGCAAAACAACTTAAGGGATGGGCCTGAAGAAAACATAGTACAAAGTACAAAGTACAAAGTTCAGTTTATACTGAGATCAATCACAGCCTATTAGTCAAAGAATTTTAATAGTCTACTGTCCAACGGCAAGTAAGTCCCTGGTGTATACCTTCTCTCTCTCTCTCTCTCTCTCTCTCTCTCTCTCTCTCTATATATATATATATATATATATATATATATATATATATATATATATTTATATACATGTATATATATAAATTATACATGTAAATACATGTATATATTATTTATAAATTTATTCCCGTGTTGTGTAGGGGTTGCTTGAAGAATAGACCAACCGTGTGATGATGCACGTGTCGTAGAAGGAGACATAAAAACTAGATCCAACGTTATAAAGAGCATTCGGTTGGTGAGCGCCTAGGCTCCAGAAATTGCTACAAACATTTAAACGAATGGATAAACTTCAAAAAGTTTATTCGTATCCCGACCCTAGTTAAACTGGGATTTAAGGGCAGATGTTAATGATGATAGGCATGTATATATATACATTATATATATATATATATATATATATATATATATATATAGGTATATATATAATGTATATATATATATATATAGGCCATATCTATTTATATATACATGTATATATCTATATATATATATATATATATATATATATATATATATATATATATATACATGTATGTATGTATGTATATCTTCATTACATGCCCACATATATACACTATATGTATGTATATATATATATATAATATATATATACAGTATATATATATACTGTATATCACTGTATGTGTTTCTATATATAGTATAAATTATGTATATAGACATCATCATCGTCCTCCCTTGAATCCCAGTTTAACCAGGGTCTGGATACAAATGGACTGTCTCAAATCCTATCTGTCCTACACCACACCACCAGCCAATCCCCTATTTGAGACTTTTCCATTCATTAAAATTTGTGTAGCAATTTCTGGAGCCTAGGCGCCCATCAACCGAATTCCCTTTCTGACGTTGGCATGAATCTTAATGCTTTAGTCGCCTGCTACGACACGTGCAGTCAACGGTTGATCAATTCTTCAAACAACCCGGACATAACACGGGGACAAATTATGTATATAGTATAATATATATATATATATATATATATATGTATATATATATATATATATATATATATATATATATAATATTAATATATGCCCTTAAAATGAGACACTTATGAAAGTTTATATCTCCAACTTGTAGAAAACAAATTTAAGTAAATATTATATTTCGTTACAAATATATCTCTCACTGCACTACCTACTGGCAGGTCCATGGTATACAACGCCTCCACTCATCCCCATCCTCTGCTCCCTTCCCATGTCCACACACGACTGGAACCCCAAATCATCCAACATTCCTTTTGATACATCCTTACACTGGGGAGGGGGACCTGCTTATGACGAGGTGGGCCCCCTATGCCTTCCTCAGCTTCGACTAACATTTACTGGGCACTGGGTCCATTCCCTGAGAACACTATCCTATTTGCTCAAATATATAAATAAATAAGTATATTGTTTATTTATATTGTTTATGTTATTTATATTGTTTAATATAATTGTTGCTCAAATACCCAGAAAATTCTAGACCAGCAGAGTCTAGCACAAGCGTAGGCCTACAGCGCGTCACGCGCAGAATTGTAGGGCTTTATGTTAGTAGTCGAATATTATGCTTACGTTTTGTTGCCATGTTAAGAAAGACTGAGTTTGAGTACATACACCCAAAACCCTATAACTTAATAACCATTGTAGGTATCATCGCCGTATTTTTGAATTTTGTATTTCCAGATATCGTAAACTAAATGCGAAATTTGGTTTAATTGCTTTTTTCAACTCGAAGATATTAACATATTTAGATATTTGAAAATCTTAAAGGCCTATAGATTACTATCTGATATTAAGAAATATTGCTGTTGCCCACTTTTGTATAAATTTGCTCATAATGATCTGCCTATATGTTACAATTACTCGTTCCTATTAAATAATGTTGCGTTCCCTGCTTATAACTTTAAAAACCTACTAGAATACACTATACCAATTTTCAGAACTGCTATCCGCGAGAAATACATCGCTGTGCAAGGTCCTAAATATTGATTATCTTTTAATATAAATCTTCGTCAATACTTAATAGATAGTTATTAGCTCATCCAGTCTCCTTCTTCTTCTCTTATTATTTTTATTATTTTATTTTTATCACAATTTAAAATTATATCCCTGCCTATTATGTATGCCAGAGTGCACCTTTTATCAATATTTATCTTATTTTTCTCTAAGTTCATAGTTAACATTTAGTTAGTGTTCTTTTATTGTTGCATTGTTTATTTGTCTGGTTTGCATGTGAACTCTACAGGCGGTTGTGAACTTTACAAATCTAAAGGACCCTTTTTGGTGTTCTTAATAAATTGAATTGAGTTGAACATTCACATTTCCAATTTTTCTGGGTCACTCTAGTATATATAGTACGGTATATTTGAATCTACATTCATATCTTAAATATACTATATATATATATATATATATATATATATATATATATATATATATATATATATATATATATACTATATACATAGATGTATATGTATATACGTTATATATATGTACTACAGTATATACATACAAGTATATATACATTATGCATATAGATACCGTATATATATAATATATATATATATATATATATATATATATATATAATTCTCGGTCTTCAAAAATATTTAAATCCCCGGCAGTGCTAACTGCAGTCCTCGGCCATCCCTCCCCCCGCCCCTCTTTCGCATCTTTAGACATGAATTGCTCTCCTAGGAGTGGTTTATCTATTCTCCTCCCGCAAGAATTGAAAACATTTACTGTCCATTTCACTTACTTAGATTTTACTGTTAAATAGATATGAACGACGCGTCTGTGGAATTTCAAGTGCGTGATGTCGCTTTGAGGTTACAACAAGTTAACAACAAGTTAACAACAAGTTAATAACAAGTTGACAACAAGTTAACAACACGTTAACAACAAGTTATTTATAGCTAGGTCTTTATGATTTTAAAGTTTATAATTTACCTGTATTTTAGTAGCAGCTAGCACCTCACTCTTTGTGAAAATGCCTGATAAAATTGTGAAGAGTGTTTTTGAAGTGTCTTTTAAGTCGCTGGAATTTAATTTTTGAGAAAATAGTCCTATTTTATTTATGAGAAAGCCATAAACATGGAGTAACTTTTACCATGGCATAATTATAATCACAACATATAATACTTTCGCAAACGTTTTAACACGTTTGTTGATTTCTGTTTAAATTCATCCATTTTTTTTAAATTTAGTTTTTAAAGTAAACTTAGATGTTGATTTTTTCTTTAGATGTAAATGCGTTCCTGTCTTGTTGACACTTTGAAGCGTTGTGTTGGTGATACATGACAGTTGATGTAAGTCGTTAGTGGCAGGGCGAAGTCTCTGTTCTGGCTTTGACGTATCATTACGAGGCATGATTGATGAATTGTTCTGAGACTATAAGAAGATTTTAAAGTGACTCTTTGCAGAAAGGAAAAAAATCAAAGACAAGGGTAACTAATAGTGTTCAGCTGTGGTATAGAAGTTGTAAAGAAGAATTTAAGGTTTTGAGATGCACGTTTTACATTTTAAGATCACGTGTAACCGTCAAGGCTAATTTTTGTCGGCATTTCATTTCTTAAGAGAGTATTCTGAAAATATCTGAATCAACACACGTAAATTAAATAAATAAATAACTCAAATTACAGTGAAACGATCACTTACGTTGATATCTATCATCTTTAATACCTCCTGTGAAATTCGTTAGAATATTTATTTCGCTTTCCGTGTAACCAGTACAGTGAATGCCAGAGATTTTACTCTTAGATCAGCGCGGCCGGGATTCTAACCCAAAAGAGTTCAATTCAACTCAGGATCTGTCATTTAAAACTTTATGACGTTATCTAAACCTATAACCACTGCGCTATTGAGACGCATGTACATGTATATATCTGCCTGCACATAGTTCACTTTCACAAATGACTGGTTCAAGATTTAACTTCTTACTCAGTTAGACTCTGGTACGTAAACATGTAGTTGGACGCTACGGCTGCTGCAAACCGTATATCTTCTGGTGTGGTTTACATTTCTTCTTTATCTGTCGTTGTAGATTGCTACAAAATACACGTAACCTTTCCAGTTTATGCTTAATGTCGAAAACCGACATTTTGTTTTTGATGAAGCAAATATTAACCCCTTCCGGATATTCCAAGTTAGTCACTCTAGAAGAATCTAGAAGTATATAACTATTATTTACATGTGCGTCAGTATTGCTATAGGTGATACTTATGATTGTCTCAATTGTAGCCTGCATTTTGCAGATGGAAAAATACAATGACTGGAATCTATATTTCAATTGGAAATGAATGACAGTTGAACAGCGGATATGAAGCAGAATAATGGGAACAAAGTATTGCATTCGTATATATGATTTTTACGGCATTAGGCAACATTTCAACATCTGCGAATTATTACTGTCCATTGCACTGTTGCCAAGTCTGCCAGCGGAAATAATTCTGTCTCTCTAATTCATAATAAATTGAGAAGCCTAAGAGGACTTTCTGTATCTTAGTTTTGTTACTTTTCATTTCAAGGCTTCTTCTCAGAAGCTGCAAGTGTTCTTGTCAGACTAAGATATCATGAGCTGATCAAGGAAGTATACTCAGCTCCGATGATATAGGTCATGGCTTAAAGAGCACCTCAGAAATTAATTATAGTGGCAGCTGAATCCTGCAGAATTTTGATAAAATATAAAAAAATGCATTTTTCAAATGTAATATTAAGCCTATAAATTATATTCGTTGTGAAATATACCCCCTCCCTCGGATCTGAGTCAGTGCGGAATTGACGAAACCTATTGGGTGTGTTAAAGGACTATTTATAATCACTTGGATAACAATGGAATATAATCTCAGAAATCCAGCTTTTCATCTAAGCACTTCGATAAGATTTGATTTTTATGAAATTAATCTCATGAAAGATTGATTTCATGTTGGATGCGCACAAAGCAACCAGGTTCAAGGGTAGGAAATTGAGTTTTTAAATGTTACTAAAGCCAAAAAAGTCTGCATGTCTCTATTTAGATATCTGAAAGGGCTTTTCGTACCATAGCCAAGAACATCGTGCACTTTAAAACTGTAATAGAATCCCTACAAAATTCTATTTATATAATTAGTATTATCTACATAACTGTAAAATGTACTCGTATATTTACTCATTCAACTTGAATATATAACTGCATGCATACATTGCATGCATTGCATTGCATTGCATTGCATTGCATGTATACATACATACATACATACATACATACATACATACATACATACATACATACATACATACATACATACATACATACATACATACATACATACATACATACATACATACATACATACATACATACCTACATACATACATACATACATACATACATACATACATACATACATACATACATACATACATACATACATAAATACATACATACATACATACATACATACATACATACATACATACATACATACATACATACATACATACATACATACATACATGCATGCATGCATGCATGCATGCATGCATGCATGCATGCATACATACACTGATATTTTGTACTATATACATATTGTATACTACATACATGAAGGCCAACATACTTAGTATTTATCCAGTAGTGATTGATCGAAGAATAATCGCGCATACATGTATATTGTGTATGTATGCCTACATGTATATATTGTGTATGTATGCCTATATGTATATACTTCTGCCTACTTCTGCTCTATACAGAATTGTACTATGATTGTAGATGTCCTACATGCTTCACAATTTGACATAGCGTTTTAGATTAAAAAGAAGATAAACAGAGGATATTGATACTTAAAGGAATTTGATGCAATGGACAGTACGCTGTGAAAGCTGATAGAATATTTCATATAATCCACTTGGAATCCACACGTGGGACAACACTGTATAGGTATATATTTGCGTACTAGGTAGCGCGGAAGATGATCAGAGTGGCAGAGAATATTTAATCTCAAAGTTCGCCTCGAGCCACTCGATTCACTGATTGCAATTCCTTGCAGCTTCCTTATTCTGTCTTGACGAAGTCATTTCATTTCTTACAAATAATCTTCAGGATTCTTGAAATGCCTGACTACAATTGTGACCAGATATCGGCAATAAAAGAGAAAATGTCAAATAATTTGTTCCGATTATGAAAATCTTTGCTTTATTTTTCAGCGATAGAGTACCAAATATTAATTAAATACGTGTCGTACTAAATGTTTTTAACTGTGCACTTCATAGTTTGCATTTGTGCTGATCCATCGTCTCTTGCAGCAGATATTAACAATTGCATTTATTTTATACACTAATACTGTAAACCATTTTGGGATGCTCTAGTTGCGTTACTATGCATATCGATTTCATTAGCTCTTTAGGATTACCTGAATCAGTTATGTAGTTGTGAATCTACCAACTAGATTGTAGTATTCATTCAAATTCTGGACTAGCAGCTAACCACGTTATTTTTCTAATAGTTAACCTTGTAATTCGAGGCAGAGCGAGGCTGCTTATCGCTCCACCGGTCATCCGTTCAGGCATAAGGACACTTTGGGCGGTAATCGTTAACATTTTCTTCTGACTTTTTTCCCAAACGCGCAATTATTAGCACCCTGCGCAGATGTGCTCGCGAATGTTTATACGGGCGCTGATGGGTCATAGAGGCTGCGAATTTATTACTTCATCGCTTAAGTACCGTAAAAAAGAATCAACGGGTATCTTCTGATGAAATGATATGCGCCCTAGTTTTTGCATAAACAATTCTTTTAATAATTGTTTAATACAGTATATATTACTAATAAAGGACTTGGAAGAACAATCATATAATGCACAAAATTAATGCTATCTCTCTTTATATTCACTTTTTTAACATGACCTCTGTTATTATATCGCAGTTCACTTAAACTGCTCTGAAAGTTCAAGAAGCAAAACCTTTAGAAATAGTTCCACTGTTTCCCTCGTCTTTAAAAGAGCTGAAGACTATTTATCGGAAAAAGGTAATTAATTGAAATTTGATGACTGCCTTACTATATATTTATTAGTTTCTAATATTTGAGAGAGCTGATGTCGTAGTATTTACATATAGATATAAAACGAGCATTCGGATGTGGAGATAATTTTTATATGATCTAATCTCTAACAAATCATGATGGAGTAAATCCTATGCATTCACTCGCTGAGCTATATAGTACATGTTTGGCATCATTGTGAAACAAGCAATTTCTCTCTCTCTCTCTCTCTCTCTCTCTCTCTCTCTTTCTGCTCACACACTCTCTCTCTCCTCTTTTCGTATGCTTTCAGATTCGACCATTTTCGTTCTATTTCTGTTCAAAATATATTTCTTCTTTGCATTTGTTACTCTCTAGCTTGTAAAACAAAGGATGTAGATGTAGATCCTCAATTTCTACCTCGGTCATATAATCATTCACATGTCATTGCCCAATCTTTAAATTAGTTGTGAAATGCGGACGACTGGTTGGTTCTATTCTGCCAATAATCTTCATGTGAAGTGAAATATTTCGGATAAGCACGTCTGGATTTATGTACGTTTAACATGTGCTCACGAACTTTAACTGGAATGACTATAACTCAAAAAGCATCTAATATTTGCTATTGATGTCTTATATTTCACAAGCTTCGTAAATATAATGAAATTTTAGGATTTACATACGAAGATTAATTTTTAAGAGGAATTATTATTTAAAATTTACCATTCAAGTTCAATTTTTATTTTTGGACTAATACAAATTACTTGATATTTGCTAGTTAACAAAATCTCACTCAAAAGTTACCATAAAAGTCTTTCTGGTTTTGGTTCTCTGGTCCATGGCCAGGATGGAAACCTGATGATAATTTAAATGTGTGTACATTGCAGCTACCTGAACATATCAGCTGGGATAAATAAGTATCCGTATTGTATCCGGCTCAGTAAGGAATAGACCATTCGTAAATTTCACTTGACTAAATATGCAATTAAGCAAAGAAATGAGGAAGGCAATGTCAGACCACCTAAGAGCCGAAAATATTCCAAATTTCACTTGAAGGATGGTTACTGGGCAATCAAAGATATACATCATCATCAGTTCCTTGCGTTCTGTACAGAACTAGGGCGGCAACATTCCTCCATTCGTTTCTATCATCAGCAATCTTTACAGCGTCTTCCCACGAAATGTTTAATGCTCTCAAATCCTTGTTGATCGTACTTAGCCAAGTACTTCTAGTCTTCCTCGTTTAATTTTTTCCTCGAGTAGGCTTCCAGTTAACTACAGTCTTTGCATATCTATCCTCAGACATTCTCAGTAAATGATCTAGAAACCTCAACCTTCTCTCAGAAACTATTTCATCTAATTTTCTTTGTCCAATTCTTTCGAGTACTGATTCATTTTTGACGTGGTCGCAATAATGGATATTTAAAATTCTTCTGAGGCATCTTTGTTGAAAACAGGTTAAGTTGAGTTTTATTTTATTAGTACTTTCCCAGGTTTCACACGCATATATCAAAGATATTACTAAGATAATAAGTTAGTATGAAACCAGACATTAAATTAACTAAAGACAATTACTGGATGATCTAAAATCGTTGAGCGCTTCACCCAGTGGTTCCCGCTAACTTGTCGGACAGTGTGTTAATCCTTACCTCACTAACGGGTCCACCGATACGAGCGGAATAAAATCAAGCTTTCCACATCCGGTCAGCAGCACATCTGCTCAGCTGTTTTTGTTCTATTTATTTCTCTCACGCCGGGAATTAATCGCAGTAGGACTCGCCGAGTCCGGAGTTAAAGTACGAGATGTGAGTGGGTAATGGAAGTCATGAGGACCGGATAATTAATTGATCCTCGGATTGCGTGGCTCAATACATCTACTGATTATGTTAGCATTCTCTTAGAGCGCAAGAGTCTCGTCGAATTCTGAGTAAATGTTCGTACGTCGAGTTGAAGCCGATCTCGATATAAATTCTATGTTGAATTTCTGTTTGAAAGTTATGTGGTCGCATTTTATGTTCGTTTGTACCGAATTGATATATGAGAATGTTGCATTATTAAATTGTCTCTTAAGTGGTTTATCGGTTAAGTGATAGCCAGTATTGACCCGGAACATCCGATTGCTCTAGAGGCAGTGGTAATTGTAATTTTTGTTAGTCATGTGAACTTTCATACTCTCAACGCTGCGATAGATACATTATTTAAATCAAATTAGTTCTGTAGAATGCATAGTATATTATGCATAGTATAGTATGCACCAATTTCCTATTCAGAAGTTTGCGAAGGCAAGGCGAACATAACTCAGGCTTTAAGTGTATGAATGATCGTATATACTAGATAAGGCTTATATAATCGCTGGATTGATGCCATTTGTCTATTGAGAATTGAAGCAGATTCGAGTCTAAATCAGCTTTAAAGCGTAGAGAGGTAAGTTATTCTATATTTTATATTCACTTTGGCCTTTTATTTTTTGCTTTACTTGAGGATCGTCTCAAAAAGCAAACTTACTTTCCTACGTAATGCGCTTTTAAATGCGTGTATTATTTTAAATATTGTATATAAAAAATTGCGAATCTCTCTATTTTCTCTAGGTTCTAGGTACGTATTCATATTTTGAGTCGGTTTAAGATCTCCATATATATGGAGCACTCCACAGATGAACTAGTTAATACCTTTACGAAAGGCTACGCCTTATCCATGTATTTTGTAACCTAGATCTGAGAAAAGAATGTGGCTTATGAGGTGATTTCTCTTTGCCTACCTCAATTTTTGTTTCGTCGCCTCTTACGACAAGTACAATTACCGGTGTGTCATTGTGTATATAAAACGCATATTACACATAGTTTTAATGAGATTCATGATGTAACGATCAATAACATTGGATGAACTGTAATAGAGCCTATGACAGTAATAATGATAACGATGAAGATGATGATAATAATAATACTAATAATAATAATATTAATAATAAACGTCCCATACGGTAAATGTGCCGTATGGGACGTCACGGTCATTGACACTATGGCAAACTCCTACCTGAATACGACTTCAGTTTCAGCGGCTGGAGCTGCTGTTCATGCTGCCTCTAGGAAGTTGAATAAATACCGTGATCTGTCCTTAGGATATGAAGTTGTTCCGGTGGCCATTGAAACCATGGGCCCGATGAATCCCGAAGGAGTTGACTTTATTAATGGCATAGGCAGACTTATTGCAGAGCAACCGGCGATAAGCGAGAGACATATTTTCTTTGGCAAAGGCTTTCCATGATTTTGCAAAGATTTAATGCATTCTGCTTCAACAATTCTTTTAAGCCGATTGATGACCTCGAGTAGCCGGGTGGCGATTCAGCATGTATTGCTTGAATCGCTTTTATCAAACCCCAGGTTCTTTACACCGGGGTAAAAAATAAAATAAAAATAATAATAATAATAACAATAATAATGAGCAAGCCTGCTCCAGGGACAAAGCCTACACCAGTGACGTGCTCTTCGTCCATCATCACGAAAGCTATTAAATATCATTGATTGATTGATTGATTTACAATAATAATATTTAGAAAATAATAATAATAATTTACTTCGTTAATGGCATAGGTAGACTAATTACAGAGCAACCCGGCGATAAGCGAACGACCTCTTTTCTTTGGCAAAGGCTTTCCAAGACTTTACAAGGATTTTTTGCAGTCTGCTTTAGAATGTTTTTAAGCAGCTAAATGACCTCGAGTAGCTGGGCGGCGATTCAGCACGTGTTGCTTGAAGTGTTTTTATCAAAACTTTGGTACTTTACACCCGGGGTAAAAAATAATAGTAATAGTAATAATCCTAATACTAATAATCATCATCTTCCCTTAAATCCCAGTTTAACCAGGGTCGGGATACGAATAGACCTTCTCCAGTCCTCCCTGTCCCACACCATATCATCAGTCAATCCCCTATTTTTCATGTCCTTCTTAATTACCGCACCCCACGTCAATTTAAATTCTAATACTACTAAGAATAATAATATTAATATCGATATTAATATTTATATTAATATAATTATTAGAGTATTAATATTGATATTAACATTAATACAAGTAATAAAAATGTAATACTAAAAAGCAATAATAATAATAACTCTAATAATAAAATTAATATTAATCAAGAATTTTATTATTATACACAAATGATGATGATGATGATGATGATGATGATGATGATATAAAAAAAAGATTTATAGTAACTGCAATTGTATCAAAATCCATTCGCTGCTTGAAATCGCAAGGTCGATTTGCGAGAAATCCCATTAAGTTAATTTATCCTAATCCTCTACAGAGTTCAAGAGAGTCACCGATTAGTGATAAAATATAATTGAATATTGTTAGGTTTAAAGTATTCCGTATCATACAAAATCATAAATATTTACATTTAAATATTTAATTACAAATGTTATTCATGATTTTTTTAATAATTACTACTATATTTAAATTCTACCTTTCATTGTAATGCCTAATGGCAAGTCCATTGAACATACCTCTTCCAAGCTATAGAATCCACAGCTGAACTTTCATCTTTATATACTAATGTGTCATTAGATAACCCTAAATCCCTTACATCCGTTCGATTCTTTCATTTCTCCTTGTATTCTTTTTTCTATTCCATCATTTAGCAATCTATATCTCTTATGAATCCTATTTCTTATCCCATTTATTGGCTGTATATGTTCACTTAGTCTTTCGAATGCTTCGTTTGTAATGCTGTCAAACCAAACTACATACTGTAATAGTTTTCCACACATCTCCATAGTCGCATTTCCAATTATTCTAGTTTTGTGCCATTCATTCCTTGTCATCTATATCAAAGTATTATTTATAACTTGCGAAAATAAATGTTGTACAAATTATTGTAACAATACTCTTTGAACCTGTATTTCAATATGTATACTTACGTATATGGCCTACATCATATATTGCTTTGCAAAGCTTTAATAAACAATATTTGGCAAGTTTAATTTCATTTTCTTGATTCAATGCACTTAAGAATTGTTGAACAAACAAGTCTTAGACTTTTTCTATTAGAATCCGATTTGCAGAAACAAGAAAAAAGAAATCACACCAAATATCATTTTATTTGCCACAAGCTTTTTATCAGAAATAGGTTTTGCGAATATATCAACACTTTTTTCTTTAGATTGCTGATTACATAGTGCAGCCAAAGAATGCGAGTAGCATTATGCTTTGGACCTAAACATTGGAGTGAAAACAGAGAAGCCCTATCATAATTATTGCAATTAATAACCGACTTGAGTCGTGTATTAGTAATTCATCAATCTTTGGCCTACATTTTATATTCTTTGAATTATATGAATGCTTATGTGGATATAACAACGTATTCCAGTAGAGACTGTTATGCTGATATGACAAATGCATCTGCCACTATTTGACATCAATAGCTGTTTACATGGAGATGAGAATCCTGGTCCATTAATTGGCCTCGTTAAGCTTTGAAGCACCGGAAGTCCATTTGATGGATTGGACGACGACACGGAGGACGATACAGAGGAATATGGCGATCCTCTTATAAACATTTTTTCATGTTGTTGTTAGTCGTCCAGGATTTCAGACGTGTTGCTGATGCTCCTAATCCTCTGATGATATATTTTGTCTAAGAGTCTTTTGTTTCCACTCTTTCTTCTTCAAATTTTTGTATTCTTTATAAAAAAATTCTATTATTCTTTTTTATTAAGGGCATATTAACATTAACTTAACGCCGTTTGAATGATTGATTATTCATAAATCTCTAACGGCTTTATAAATGACGTTCTTTTTACAAAGTAATACTTAATCGATATGCATATAATTTTATCATTATATTTCGCTATAACCCCAACATTCTTGTACAGGTTCAAAGGAATGAAAGAACGTTTGTAAGAAGTCGAGTATACGGCATACAGTATAGATAGAAATAACATTTACTTCACAGAAGTCACAAAGCACTCATTGCATATCATTCACGGAATGTGAGAATATATACGTGTATAACTATAACTATACATGTATAGCTATGTAATGCAAGTAAATTATTGCAAAATTACATGTATTTTTTTACCGCAATTAGTTCTCACAGGAGTAACTCTGAATTATCGGCTAAATTGATTATATTATTATTTAATTCTATTACTCTAGTCCTGTCAATCCTGTACTGCAATAACATTGTATTAAATGCATATGATGTTGAAAGATCAAGCATGAGAAAATGTACATTTCTGTAGTCTAATATGGTATCATAGAATTTCTTTTTGCACATGAAACTGGGTTAGATAAAGGTGGGTAGAGGAAAATAGCATTTTCTTGCTATAAATCCACGCAAGGCGTGCTACTCACGGCATGGGCGTAATGAATACATAAGCACAGGTAAGGATGCATTTTCAGAATCTTTTATCTAGATTCTTATAGTGCTGTTATCGACTCAAGCGTTACCTTCATAGATAAGTGGACTTGCATGGCCTTGAATTAAATTTCAGGCATTTTGTGCATCGTTCAATGTTCATGCAGCTATATGGAGGATGCGCATGGGTAACTCTGGTCATGTTGTTATCGCGTTGCATTAAACCGGAAGCTAAGCTTCTCCGGGTTTTTCGAATCAACAATAATGTAAACACCAAGTTAAGGGTTGATTTATGATCCACTACAGGACCCTCGTATCAGCCAGCAATTTATCAACATCATTTAGCATCATATTATCACTCTAATTTGTCATCGTATGTACGTGCCATAACTTACGATCTATTCCGTTCTACGCGTTTATTTAGATTTCTGGCTGTCCTAAGGATGAATAGATTCGTTTACACTTCGATGTAATCAGGTGACATAAATGCATAAATTATCTTTATTAAGAAATTCAAGGGTTCATTTAAACTTTATTAGGAAAATAATTTACAAAAGAAATTCGTTCTTAATCTTATATTTGCTTAAAAATGAACAAAATATTTCGCTTCTTTATATGAAAAGCAATTTATACGAAAAGCAAATAAAATTTTACTGCAAAATAAAAATTCTAATTATTAAATGCTAGATTATTCTCATTTGATAGAAATATCATGACCAATACAAAGTATCGTGTTTCGGACGCATATACATTTTAATGAGTAAATCAAATCTATCGATTGATATAGACAGATGAATAGTAATTAACATAACATAACATTACAGAGTCAGGAAGCAATTATATGCTTGTTTAAGACTCATCCGGCTCTTAACTAAAAGCAATTAATATTAATAACACATAGTTCAATATAAAATTGAAACACTGAACACGAATTAATATGCAGTGAGGTAACCAGCTTCAATCCACACTTTTCAGTTAGATTATTCAAGAAGATTGGCTACCGGGCTTATTTTGTAATCTTAAATCTATCAACCAAATAATAAATATTAATGTTTTCTTGTTGGTGTTGTTGTTTTTGTTTTAAATGTTGTCTACTGCTAAGCATATATTGCTTGTAAAGAACCAACCAATTGATGGAAAGGGGGCTTAATCGCTCCCCCCTACGGAGCATATGTTAACTTCTGGTCTTTGATATTAACTCAATATAAAAGATTGAAAGTTAGGGAATAAATGTTAAGGAATAAAACATTATCTCTAGTTAAAAATGTGACTCTTACTGCCCAAAATCTGCTCAGAATTGGGCCATGGCAATATATTTATCGTAACAAACTTTCATCACAAAATCGAAATCTAAATTAATATTATTGCTTTTTACTGCAATTTTAGTAAATTTATTAGAATTTTGTCAGAACTTTAACAGACCTTAACGCACACTCAAAAATTGCATGTCCCTGTAGCTAATACGAAAGCCTGAATTTATTTAAACGAAATTTAAGGAAATTTATTTAGTTTTTATAACATAGAACGAATATGAATATTTTCAAGCTGGAGTAAATAATGCAGCAGTAGAGTTTCTATTTCAACTGTTTCTTGCTTTAAATAAACTAAAGTATGGTCGTGATTGCAATGCTGACCCGTGAACTATCTACAGTATATACTAGAGATGGGAATCGAACCGAACCCGAACCGAACCCTAAAAACTAGAATTTTGACCGAACCGAACCGAAATCGAACCCAGACTCTGACCGAACCCGAACCGAACTCGAACCCAGACTTCGTCCAAACCGAACTGAACCAAACTCCTATAGTTCCTTTCTTCTTCACCAGCCTGACATTAAATAAAGATAGTAAGAACTATACATATATATATATATTTATATTTAATTAATATTTATATATATATAAATATCAGTTTTTGCATTTACATGTCTTACAGTATCTAACAGCATATATTCAGGTAAGGCTGGTTCCGACACAAATTTTAAAATGGTAGCGGTACAAAGGAACGGTAGCGGGAAGCGAGACGGGTCTACAGAAGAAAATGAATAGTCTGAATGATACGGCATTGAAATATGGAATGAAGATTAACATCAAAGAGACAAAAGTGATGAGGATATTCCATAAAAATCTGAAAATGCTTGACTCAATCTAGGTGGATTTGTCCTTGTTCAGTTCAAATTATAAATTTTTCCTAATTTTAGTGTACATTTTAGTATACCTTAATATTTTTGCCGCCAGATTTCCAAATAATTATATTTGACATTCTATATGTGTTAAGACTATCTGGAGTAAATAATTTTGCACCATAGCAAATGCAATAATTTCATTAAGTATTTTCGTAACTTCATAATTGATCTGAGAGTTTCAAATTTGAAACCCTAAGATAAATTATGAAGCTTATTAATGGTCAGTTGATAGCAAACGGTGTGTATTATGATCATTTTTCTATGGAAGTACAAGTGTTTACTAAATCATCTTTATTTGACATTTTTATGTTACTAAATTGCATTTTGTCTCTGAAATATTGGATAAAATTTTAGGCAAGACATTTCTACTTAATTATAAACCTATCTAATTATAGGCCTATAGTGACAATAAAAATTTAAAGATTGATGAAGCATTCTATTTGCTCGTTATAATCAAGGAAAATATTTCAGATACAATAATAAAGCTAAATATCTATATTATGAACATTTGTTGGTCAACTTACAATATTTTAAGAAATGTGCAGGAATAAATACCACTTCTCTCCTTTTTTCATTTTCATATTTTTACCCAGGTGAAAAAATGTTGCAGCTGTTATGACTTATTGATTTTTTAAGCATATTTACTATAATCCATTTGAAACATGTTTGTCATAACCATGATTATTATAATTAAAGTTAAACAATTATAACATTATCCAAACCAAACCATTTCTAACTCGAATCGAACTCTTGCGAGTTGGCAAGCAAGCCGAACCCGAACCGAACCCGAACCCTTGCTAGAACCGAACCCGAACCGAACTTTCATTTTCAACGAACCGAACCGAACCCGAACTCTGGAAATTCATAAAATTCCCATCTCTAGTATATACTCTTTATGTTTCTTTAAAACCGCTTGTGTAATCTGTTAGACTACTGCTTACTTTAACGTACTGCCTGAATCATAAAATTGCAATATCTAGTCATGCAAATAATAAATATAGACTTGAATCCATTTTCTGTTCGATTGAAATTATGCAGTAGGCCTATTAGCTTAAATAAATAAAATTAGACAAAAATTAAATTTTTGTTTATATCTTATACGAAATTAAATTTAACTGGCTCGAAGTTGTGTTTGATCACTATGGTGATCGTATTATAGTAATGCGCAAATAAAATTTGAAATTGCAAAGAAGCTACCTAAGAATTAAATTGTAAAAAATTCGAAATTGTAAGAAGCTAAATTGCCTTAAGTTGCATAAGTAAACCAAAATGCTTCTAACCCTATACATGGCTAAACCGTATGAATAAGCAGGATGGAATGTATATATGTATCTGACGGATAGTCAGATATTTCTATATTAGAAACGGGAGCTAAACCAGATTATCATCTTAGTCTTTTCAATTTAAATTTTAAAATTAATAATGAGAAAGTTACAAATATTTTCTCTTTCAAGTTTTCCCCTTAACTCAAAAAGGTTTAAGCTTATTTTAACTCTAGTTTTATCTCCCGATGGGATATCAGTGACGGACGAGCCGATGATTTAAAATTTAAAGATACTGATCTAAGTGATCTTCTCCCACTAACCAAAACTGAGCCACAGGCTCAGCCTAACTAGCAGAGAGTCAATGCTGTTCTACATTTGTAAACCACGAGCTTTACCTGTTTTCAGACAATGCGCTCAACGTTTATTTCATCAACGGCTTGTAAGACATTTTATTTTTCTTTAGCGTCAGGTCTGCTGCGACTCCGTCAAAACAACGTTCAATTACAACCGACTTGCGGACGTGTATCAATGTCTCCCTGCTCCGCAATGCCTTCCATTACAAAACAATTTCATAGAAAAGCGAGTTCGTCGAGAGATCAATGCTACTCTCAAACATCTGATTAGTTACGCCGTTCAATTTTTACATCGAGATAAGAAGCTGCAGTCGATGCAAGCATTAAGTTTGGAAGAAATTTTTTTAGTCAGAAACTCTTTTCCAATCTGCTTTGAGAGAGTGTTGTTTCACTCTTCCATATCCAGGACATTAAGTATTGTCGATATTGATTCAGATGCTTTCATACTTTATATGTAACTAATTCGACGCATTTTGTTCTTTTCAGAACAAATTTCTTTACTATCCATTAGGCTATCAAGTAACCATAGTAATCATCATCATCATATTCTAGCGAATTATCACAGTACATGTAAGTGTTTCCAAACAAATTCGCGAAGAGTATAGCTAGAAATATTGATCTAAAACTAAAGTTGACAGTAATGGCTGACAATTTGACATTCCGTTACTCCGTTAGAAAGTGAATAGTGAATATACATATATGATATATGTGAGTATCAAATTCGGAAAACTGTCACTAGGAATTGCAGGTTTTCACTGAAAGTTACTATCACAGATATTTAACTTAAGGAGAATCAGAACTAATATAGACTCATTAATACAAACAACAACTAAAGTGCTACTATCGTCAATGATAACAACGAACATTATTGAACCAAATTCAAATAACATTATGCATGTGTTGAATTTGTTGAGTGACTCAAATAGTGATGATATTATGAAAGAAGTGAGCAACTTTGATGGCAGTCTTATTTGATGCTACTGTTGTTCATATATTAAAATGGCAGCAATAATAATAATAATAACATGATAAGTAGATTATTGATCTTCATTCATTAATCTGTTTGGCTAGATGATACATAGATCGGATAATTTTTGTGTCTGTCTCTATCTCCGTATCTCTCTCTCTCTCTCTTTCTGCAATATGACTAAACATTGACATTGCCATTTTGATTTCGATCACCGGACAGGCACCGTTGATCATCGGACGGGCACCGTTATCCTTATATCGATTTTTATTTTTTATATTTTTATTTTAGGTGTATATTCCATTAGTTCCATTATCTTTGATGTTGAAATGAATGTGTCCGGGATTCTTTTAATGGAATTCCTCCGATTGGCTGGTTCTATTCTGCCGACAATATTCATGTTTCCTTGTAAGATTAAACGAACGTTAAACTTTCATCATTATTGTTTTATATTCATTTTCCAGGCATGATTATTATCTTTCTTCTAATATATCTACCCAGAGCGAGTACTGTAATGAGCTGTAATGATTTGTGAAAAGTTAAGCTAATCAAATGTTACTACAGAAGAGAAACTGAAGAATTTATTGATCATGGAAATTGAAATAAAACATTCCAGGCAGTATGAAAGAACCAAAACGAAGGGGATATAACTTTCCTGGTACAAACCTGCATTTGATGTGAAAGGCAGACATGGTGCACCCACTTTTGAGTGATGACGTCTTGAATGTGGCAGATAAAGAGAGACAGAGAGAGAGAGAGAGAGAAGAGGGAGGGAGGGAGAGAGCCTAAGGAGAGAGTGAGTGATAGAGAGAGATAGGGAGAGAGAGATAGAGAGAGAGAGAGAGTGATAGAGAGAGAGAGAGAGAGATAGAGAGAGAGAGAGAGAGAGATAGAGAGAGAGAGAGAGAGAAGTGCGCACATGGGCTTTTGTATGTTGTTATTATACTATCTTAGCACAAGTTAGTCCATCATATAAACAGTGTTATTAATAAACCCTACTTCAATCTTTGACTTGAAAATGGGGCTTAATGTGATTTTCACTTCCTTATTTGGTCGCTACTTTAGTGGAACTTTACGTATATTTCGACGGTTGATTGTAGTCTTTGGATCGAATACCATCAAATAACTGAGAGGATAAAAATACGACAGATAGGAGCAGGGAAAGAGCGACTACTTAAATGATATTCCTGTTGGCTACATTTATTTCTACTGTATAGGTGACTTCGCATAATTATGTTCCACAGGATTGATGCGAGTTGGCCCCTGAAACTAACATTTTTCTAGTTTAGCAGTAAAAATATATTTTATTTGGCTAAAACTACAAATTGAGTTCATACTCCTACATTGACACAGTACCGTTACTGACAGCCATTGTATTGACATTTTAATGCCACTAGATACTGACTTTTAGGATCCAACGCTGGTGGTAATGCAGAGATTATGGTCGAAGCTATTGTCTGAGACGAGTAGAAATTTTCAAATTGCTTGGCAATCACCAGGAGCTAGGTATCTGCGATATTTATGAGCTTCCTTGACTAAAGTTGGAAGTTGATAATAAACCTGGAAGTGAATGAATTTAATGTTCCTATTTTATGACTTCAGCCTAGAGCAAGACGGAAGAAAAAGAAATGCTCAGAATTGTTAAGGTCAAAGAAGGAAAGTATACCAGTAGAAGTTAATAGTATTATATAGCAGAGGTCAAAAAGATATTTCTAAATAACAATGGAATAAAATAACAGATGACAATCTACTCTACTATAGTTGTTTGTATTGATATAATGACATGTACAATTGTACATGTATTTTGCATAGAGTCGGCGAAGACTCAATGAAATTACTCTTTGCATGGATAAACCATTCTTTAGTTTTTCTAGCTAATTATTTGCAATCCTGCAATTTAAGTTGACCCTTAAAGCTCTTAGGAAATATATGATTAACCTGTAATATTTGAGTATACTCGTGTTGTGTCCGGGTTGTTTGAATAATAGACCAACCGGCGAGTGCACGTGTCGTAGAAGGCGACTAAGGCACTAAGATCCAAGCCAACGTCAGGCATTCGGTTGGTGAAAAGGCATTCGGTTAGTGAGTGCCTAGACTCAAAAAATTGCAACAGGCTTTTATAAAACGAATGGAATAGATTATAAGGGGATTGATTGATGACGTGGTATGGGACAGAAAGGAGCGGAGAAGGTTTATTTGCATCCCGACCCTAGTTAAACTGGGATTAAGAGGAATATTATGATGATGACGATGATGATTTAAGTAAACTCGTATATTTGCATTGAGTTGGTAACTTATCTGTAAGTGTCTGTCCTCTGTATCAGTAGATGTAGAGCGACAGAGAAGCGACGTTTAACTTTGCTGTAGCTTTGACTTTAACTTCAGTAACTGGTCATAAGGTGTATCTATTTATTTCACTCGTTCCGAAGAGGTTTAGCTTTGACGTATTCAGTAGAGATTGGAGTCAGCACATCTTCTCAGTAACTGCAGTTGAAGCTCTCGTGTTTTGATATGAGGAGTTAAGACGGCTTGAACTATAGTTAACATTGCGTTATTAATCAACAACGTACTTTAATGTTTAGGCAGTGTTTATTAAATTTAATTGCGATTAACTTAAAAGTGTAATGCTTTGTCTGCTTAACTATACCTGTAGGCCTATTTCTCTTTCAGAACTGAGCTTTTACAGTAACCACTGATCTTGCTACATCAGATCATTCATTACGTATAAGTATATTTCCTCATAGCCTAAATAACAGTTGTATTGAAGTACTATTGTTTTCTGAATTAGTAGCAGATTTTAGCAGCAAATCTATTGTCTCGTTCACTTGATACAAAAGCTAATTAATAGGATATAACTCTAAGCTTCAAAATAGATCGATATTATAAGAGATGAATACTGTATTGATTAAAGTGTAATAGATTGATTTTAATTTTATGGTCTGAAGTTTAATATTTCCAATAGAAATTGTATTACCTTGACTGTGAAACTATTTCAGAAAATACAACTACTGCTACAATAACAACAGTAGTAGTATCAGCAACAACTGTTGAGAAATCCATCCAGCTCCTGAAAGATCCCATATTACAACTTTCACTAGCTGTCAACGTCGTTTTGCTGAGAGGAACAGATTGGTGCATGACGGTAAACAATGGAGAAGATCTAAATAATTGAACAACTGCTAACTGCGTCCACGCAACCGTCGCAAAGTATCGTTGCATTGAGTCAATCACGTAACGTCTGATGCTTAGAGTTTTGATAGACCGTTAGGAGCGGATAATCATTAGATTAAATAGTCAATCATATTTGAAACAATTTCCGTTAGCGTCAGTTTGTAATTCAACAATGACCTCATTGTTGAATCAGGCGAAAGTTCGGTTAGAATTGGACGGCAGTCATTAGATTGCTTACTACTACTAGATTGCTTCTATTTAGGTAGTACTCATCTAAGATTATTCCAAGAATTCTTTAATTGTAAATTAAGGAATTCTTGGAGTAATCTTAGATTCTTTAATTGTAAATTAAAGAATTATTGGAATAATCTTAGATCAGCATTACCTAGATAGTTAAAATGACTATCTGGTGAAGCCTGACATGTACATCTAATTAAATATTTTATATTTTAGCTAAGATCTCACCTCATGATCAATATGATGGTTATTTTTAAAATGTCAGTACATTTTCAACCAGTTTGCTAGTCTGTTTGACTGAAACCTAAAGGATTGCATCAAGTTGACTTTAGGAGAACATAAACTAGTCATATTTCTTAAAGAACTTGACAAACAGTTACTCATGCGGTCAATATAACATCTGAGTTCTGACGCATAATGACTTCAACCTCACACAATCAGAGGAAACTACTGATAGATTCTGGTAGGTCGCATAGTTGGGACAATACTTCATCAATATCAGAAATCATCATGAACGTTACCTTCCTGTCAAACGCCTCAGCGTCGCCCCTGAGTCAGTTCAGCGAATGGTACGAAGGCATACACGGATATATAAGCATAGTGGTTTGTATATTTGGAATAGCGGCGAATTTAATGAACATCTTAGTGCTGACACGTCGCGGCATGATCACACCCACTAACAGAATTCTCTCAGCCCTGGCCACGGCTGACCTCATGACGATGTTGTCTTACCTACCGTACGCTGTCTACTTCTACTGCTTATCAGCACCGCACGAAAGTTATAATCACTCACAAGGTAAGAGACACCTTCTATCAGTTACGTTTATCAGTGTACTTAGCCTATTTCCTTAGTCTTTATACATTTGATTCATGGTGGATTTTCTCTTGCTTCATCTTGTTGTATCTACAATCTTCTTATTCAAGAGTATTAAAACTAAAATACAGTTGTAAATATATGCGCAATATTCCTATCTAAGATGATATATGTATTAGATTTTTTATCACAACTAAAGCTTCGTCGACACAATTTTTATAATTCAAAGGATCCTAGTCATTTTCATACTGCAAATGACGTTAACAACATTCTCACTTTCTAAGACATCTTAAAGGTCGCTACTTTGATATCAAATATTAACAATCTGGTGCTAAACCATTAGGGATGCACTGTTTAATGCACAGCGTAGGCCTAACTATAATCGTAAATTATTGATGAATTTTTTACATTTGAAAAAATGACAATTTACAAAACCATGCATTAGAGTTATCAAAGTTCCAGATTTCTTAGTTTTCTCGTTGGAGATCTCCAGTTATATCAGGCCAGTGATAGTTCTATCTTCATCGCTGAGAAACATTTGGAGAAATGAAAATTTCGTTATAACTGGCTTCAATCAGTCAATAAGAATTCAACGTCCGGTTAATTCTTCGCCAAAAGGCAATGTCAGGGACATTTTTTTCAAACTTTGCACAAACAGGCTCCGAAACACCACACGAAGACGACTAAACAAAGACTACAAGAGAATGCCAGATCAAAACAGTGCAAGTAAAAGATCAAAGAAAGTACTAATACAGTTACATAATAGCAGATCTTGTGGCAATGAGTTCCATACTGTATGCGTAGAAAACTTTATTGTAACATCAACACATAATTAATGTCGAGATGTTTCCCAGCAGTCCAATTGCATGCTACTCCAATTACTTTTAATAATAACATTATTTTAAATTTTATAACTTATTTGCTGTCATTTCTAAGCGGATTTCTTGTGTTTCCACACACTGACTCTATTGTATGTGTAACACTAGGAGGCTTTGTTGTTTCACATGTAGATACGTTCAGAAGACTCGAGGTACTTGATAACAAGTGTTCACTCCATCAACTCATGGCAGACCCTTTAGCAATGCCACAGCAACCATCAATAATCCTCTGTATTAAAAATGCAAGCGATGTTGCTGTTCCAAACACTTAGCATCCTCGATGCTTCATGTACACTGAATGCCAAATCTCTGATGATTTTTATTAAGACACGAAAATATTGAATAACATCAAAGTTGCTCCGCTTAGCATTTAATTGCATCCAAAATTATTTGTATATAATTAAATCTTGTGGTTAAAGAGATAATTGAGAACTAGGGGAATGGTATGAATATATCGGCAACCAGTAATGTATTTACAGATCTCCTAGCATCTCATATGGACACTTAGCAGGGGAACGCACCTGAGAAAAAATGAGAGCTAGGGGCACTTACATATAGTTCAACTGCGTCCCCCCATTTTAACCACTGATTAAATCAATGAAAGTATTATTTACATACATTTATTACTCGTTAATGAGTATTTTCAATCATGCTACGAAATACTCTGATATTGGATCCATAAAAAATTAAATAAGAATTAAAAAGATAGGCTAATAAAAACATCATGTAGTTTTTTTAAATTAGCGCAAAAGTGTAATTTTTATGAGTTTATATGATCTTGAATAGATGAAGCATTTAAAACTATCTCATTTTAAAGAAATGTAGAGGTCTATAATCTTCAATTTGGAGTCTTGATTCGAAGTTTTTCCTTGTTGTAGAGACATCAGTAGACATACCTGTTAATAATTATATAATATACACTTGACAGTGTGGCGGTATAACTCTGACGTAATGCCCGTTATGGTCCTAAGCTAGAGAATTAGTGGATACATTTTCGAAATTATAATATGTAAAACTAACTTTGCATTATATTTCGTAGACGGATTGAAAATGTAAGTGAAAACAGTTATCATGAAATATAAGTTTTCAAAATTAAGTTTTTATCTTTTCTATACATTAACTTGGCCGAGTTGTGTTAGGACTCAATAGACGAAGATAAAGTAAATTATTCTAAAAATTCAAAAATTAATTTTGAAGAATCAAAAGTGTATTATAATTATTATTCTAACGATTAATACTCAACCTTAATTAATACTCAAAACTTTACTGATAGTCCAGACAAATATTGTGGCTATTATTGTTTCAAGAAACGTCTGCAGTAGTTCGTATTAGAAAAATAACCAGAAAGCTAAAGATGTTTCTTTCACAGTAGAGGTTTATCGAAAACTCTACATGTCCATTTGTTTCAAGTGCCGTTGAACAAATGAGCTGTTTGTTTTCTCTGTCTTCTGGTGGAGATCAAAGCTAAACAGGTCAAATTTAATGTACGCTTGAAAAGAGGAAGAGCTGATGATTATAGTGATTATTGCAAGAATTGAGCTGATTCTGTAGAAGAAAGCAAATATTAAATCTTTTTGATTGATTTAATGTTTAATGATCCGATTTGTTTGCTTGTCTTTTAGATTAAATGCAAGTGTTTAATAGTAATGTGCGGATTAGCATTTAATTGCGTAAATATAATTTTATATATCAAAGTGTGTTGGCTGCGTGTTGGCTGCTAGGCCTACATTGCATGTAGTATAATATGTGAAGCATTTATAGTATTCATAGTGTATAACTACGGGCATATTTCTATTCTCTGCTGTCCTCTTCATATTAACATACGAAATAATTATCAAAGCATCCAGCATCCCAAATCTTGGTCTTTCCCCTAACCATCTTTCCTTCTAATCTTCCTTTAATTAACTCTTTTAACAAACCATGCCCTCATAGAATATGACCTATCCAAATCTCTTTCCGATCCTTATCATATTTATCACTTGTTTACAAGTGCCACCTTTATTTAACACCTCTTCGCTTGTATAGATGTCAGTCCATCTGACCTTCCTCATTCTTCTCCATAGGCACGTTTCGAATGCTTTCAGTATCCTCCTTTCTTAAAGTCCATGTTTCACAACCGTACAGGAGCGCGATCTACACTAAAATTTTTGCACTTTTGATCCTCGTGGAATCTTCAAACCTTTTGATAATAATTCTATCCTCTCGCTAAGGCCTTTCTGCTTGAGCAATATTATGTTATTTCACATCTCTCATCTTCGCTTAGCATGTATCGAAAAGGTTTGCAGTCATTTTGCCTGTTTTAGCATCCATTTCTCTTTCGACTTTTCCTAGTTTACTAAACAATCCCATCACTTTCGTCTTCTGGATATTGATTTTAATTCCATACTTTTATACAGTACTGTTCAGATCGTCCATCTTTCAGTAAAGCCGCTTCGCTACTAGCAATCATACTTGTATCATCAACAAATCTTACATCTTTCATTAGTGTACCTGCAATTGTTATTCCTTCTTCAGAGTTTTACTTTGCTTCCATCATCATTGCCGCTGCGTAAATGTTAAGTATAATTAAGCGATGACATGAAACAGGATTTAGGTACATAATTATTCATGATATAATATTTTGTCTGTAATAGGGTCTTCAGTATTTACATTTATCTCCTTTATGAATAGGTATTTCTCTGCCCCTAGCGAATTGCCCAGTGATGCATTTAGATCCAAGGTAAACTTTCATAATCTTTGGACTGGCAAAAATGTATTTAAAATTCTAACACAATATCACTGAGGTTTTAGGCCTTGTTTGTTTACAAGTTAAGTTTGAAGTGTTACCATTGAGAAAGCTGCAGTCATGCTAACTGTTAACACTCATTGATCATAAGATTATATAGGAAACGTTATGCCTCTATTACCAATGGCGTAGCCAGCAATTGTTAGTAATTGTTTCATGAGATACAAATGGAGCGGCAGCATGAAATGATGGGGCGGCAGCTTAAAATGATGAGGTGGCAGCTTAAAATGATAGTGGATAAGGCATAAGGCGATAATATAAATTTAGATTGGGGGTAGTTCGGCTGGCAGCCCTTTCTTTTTACGGAGGGGTCTGCCCTCCAGTAATTATGTCTCTGTCTATTACTCTAAATGTTTGCCGTTAGTTTGAGAAATAAAGAAGTCCGCGTTAAGTATTTGTTGCTTTTCTCTAATTATCTGTTAAATGAGTTCTAACATAACGCGCAAAATTGATTTGTCTAAAAGATAAAATATATAATATATATGCATAATTTTATATATATAGTAAAGCAAAGTCGATCGTCTACTGAAGGGTATATTTATATCTAACAGAGTAGTCCAAAGCGGTTTCTGATTATTGACGCTGTTGCTATTTAAAGCATTTTCTAATTTGAAGCTAACAAAAAAGTGCTTCTACTTTGAACCTTAGGCTACTGAAAGCGCTGATAAATATTTGTCAATAACGAATTGACCGGTCTCTAGATCCTGGATAATATAGCAATTTGCTTTCATGGGAACGGCTTATTGGAAATTCAGCCAGATTCAATAATAACAAAATGTGCCTGAAAAATAGTAGCCAGCCAAAGTAAGACTAACTGTTCGTGAAAAGTAAATAACTCGCATTCTCTATCTATTAGAGCATTAGATGGGAAAATTGATTATCAACATTACACTTCGTGAAGGTTTTCTTTGACATATATTTATGAGACCTATAAGTCGACAATGCTGATGGTACATGCAAAAATATCAATCAGGCAAAAAATTCTTAAATTACTAAGGCTGCTGAAGTTTACGAACACTCAGGTCTTAATGGGTGTATTATTATGCAATTTTAATGATAAAAGAATGACATTATCTTATTGATTAATAATATAGCTAGGTTTTATACTTTCAATTTTTCTGAACAACTTGAACCTATTTTTATTCTTTTATGTAGTCAAAAGTGTTATGATTGCCAGAAATGCTTCTTAAATAACATAACTATTAATATTGTAAATGTTTGGAACAAAAGGCGTCAGGTATAGAGTTATAGACATGAGGATTTAAATGGCAGATCTTGGGGCGAATTGAACTCTCGTGGGCGTGAATCCCGGCCGCGTTGATCAGAAAGTAAAATCTCGGACATTCACAGGACTGTACACAGAACATTGGATTAAATTGCATAGTAATTTAAATTTCTCTCTCTTACTGCACTGCCTACTGGCAGGTCCATGGTATATAACGCCTCCACTCTTCTCTGTCTTTCCGCTTTTTAAAATCATTTAATATATCTAATCTCGGCCGGCCTCTTTTCCCTTCCATTCTACCTTCTATGACCTCTTTTAATAGATCTTCCCCCTTAGAATGTGTCCTATCCAGCTCTTCTTCCTATTTGTTGGGGCAATTATCTACTGCTTTCTGTACCAACTCCCTCCAGAACTTTCCTCACTTGTAATCTTCTCAGTCCATCTAATCCTCTCCATTCTTCTCCATGCCTCTAGTTCACTGTCCTGTTTCTCTCGTTTATGTATGTAATTATATATATATATATATATAGTATAGAGTATATATATATTTATATACATGTACATGTATATATATATATATATATATATATATATATATATATATATTTATATATATCATATTTCGCCTCTAGAGCAACAAATATGGTTTAATATTTGCCTCACTGGGTATAATGTGGCTTCTGAGATGGTTTCTCTTTATATTCGGCAGTTCTTGCTAAGTCGCATCCTGCGACACTTGCCATCTTTCGGTTGATCTATTCTTTAAAAGCACAGACCGAACGCGGCATTTTTTTGTTTAAAGAAGTAACCTTTCCAGCATTTCCAAAATTTTGAACCATTTGAATTTAGTAAATTATTTTGTAATTCAGCTGATACATTATTTTTATACTTCAGCTTATTCTCATTTAAGACATTTCTGTAGTTTCTGTGAGCTTTAACTTTCAAATCAAACAGGTTGCCTTCGTTTGGTTTACCTACATTTTTCCAATTATTAAAATGTTCAATGGAATCGTGTTTAAATGTATCTAAATTTTCATCCCACCAAAATTTTCGTACACCATTTTTACCTCTTTGTTTTATAGTTCTGATAGCACAGGTTTTTAAAATATTAATTACATTTCTATATATGATATTAATACCAGCTTGATTAAAGATATTGGGACTTTTTTCGTATAACTTGTCAAGATCATGATTATTGAGCAGTATGTATAAATTATAAGACGCACTTCTAGTTAATTCATTGTAATCAGAGGCGCCAATCAAAGTTGTATGTGGAGACAAAACGATTTACATTTGAGTCATTAGTGTTAGTAATTTTAAAGCAATGCTTTAACACATCTGTTTTCATATTTAATACAACTAGTAGATGATCAGAGAAATTATCTGCTTGTTCAAAGACATCCAATGACGTAATGAAACTAGGTTGTATATCTGTTACTAGGAAATGATCAATATACGAATACGCATTTCGAGTTTTCATTCCAAAGGTGTATTGAATAGGGCAATCATCAATAAGACGATTACTAACTATTAACCCCATATTTCTAAAGAAATTGTTTATATAATTTGCTAGGTCTGATTTCAATAGAATATTATGATTAATATCACCTCCAATTATCGCGTAATTAAATTCAAACTAGCAATATCTGACTCAATTGAATGAAGTGTAAAACTCTAACTCATTGCGGTCGGCAGCACTCTTACAACTTGTCAGATATACATTGACCAGCAGTAGTTTATCTATTGTTATAGCAATATATCGCTTGCTGCACATAATTATATTAACATTCGATGCAATATTACAAAATGATTTTCTTATAAACATACCAACACCTACATAATTTCTACCTCATAAAATACCTCTACCTAACACATGGTCCATGGCAGAAGATACATAAATAGTATACTTCGTACTAAAACAATCAAAGTTAGATAACTGATCATTTGTTAACCAATGTTCTTGTAAATATATTATGTCAACTTTATTAGTGAAACATAAGTTTTTTAGCATCAAAATTCCCTGATTAAATCCATGCATGTTATATGTTACAATTTGTATAGCATCAATTCCATTGAGGTTGATTTCAGACTCAGTATTGGTTCGCTCAGCACTACTCATTATCAGAATTAGTTGCTCCCTGTTTTACTTTAAATACCCAGTCTCGAATCTTAATACTGGGTGCCCACACGTCCTTTAACATTTCCGAGATTTTACTCTCATCCCAGCCGCGCTGATCTGAGAGTAAAATCTCGGACATTCACTGGACTGGCTATGCGGTAAATGGACTATAAATTGGATAGTGGTTTAAACATGTGGTATTAAAAAGTGATAGATATCAACATAGTTGATCGTTTCAATATAATGCGTGTTTACTTTTTTTGACAGGAATTTATCAACGTCATCAGCATCAATATTTACCCTAAAGGCGTATGAATCAGTATTTTTGCATTTGACTAGAAAAACATTATTTAATTTGATACTGCAAGTGTTTAAATATTGATGAATTTGCTCACATGTGGTTTCAGTAGACAGATTACTTACAAAGGAAATTTTACTTTTCTTTATCTCTTTGGCAGCTTTCAAAGCACAAGAGGTATTGGTGCCGATGACTCTGAAAGAATTAGTCTTAGGTAGAGGTTGGTGTCTAGGTGGTTGTTGTAGACCTGGTGATGATCGAGGTCTCTTGTTAGATGCTTGTCTGGTTTTACTATAGGAAACCTTAGTAAAACCATCATTGTCGGTGTCGTAAGAGACCGATGCTCTGCTGTCATTCCTGGCACCTGACTCTACAATCTCTGACCACTTTCGGACTGAACCACCGACATCATCCATCACTTGATGCCTTACCTTGTCCGACGCCTGTTTTACCCGAGTTGATCCTTCCACCTCCGCATCATTGAGTGACAGTATCTTATTCTCAAGACTTGTTAATTTGCCAATAACCACCCCAAGTCCTTCAGGTTGAAGATCAGAGTATTTGAGTGTAGATGAGTAAGCAAGACTATCCAACTTCTTATCCAATGTATCCAATCTGTTCAGGACGCACCGCAAGTCCCCCTCCTCAAGTCTTGCCGAAGGAAGATTATCCACGTTTAACGTAACAAATTTAGGAAGCCTATCCTTAAGTAAATTTTCATCAATGAAGCTGAAAACATTGAAAATATCATTCAGCTCCGTCTTAGTCTTGTTCTCGCTTAGCTTCCTCTTCGCAGGGTTAGGCCACTTATCTAATCCTAATCCGTCCACAGATTCAACTAATTTCTCCTTTGCTTCCGTGATATCTGTGGCAGAACAAAAGTCGTCTATAATGCTCTGTAGCTTGGTGTTAGTCAGTTTTCCAAATTTACATTGCAAGTAACAGAGAACTCGCAGGCTATCATTACGGTAGGCCTATTGTTGTCGGTTATATCTACATTACTAGCAGCTGCTTCAGCCATAATGGCAAGCGTTCGAAATAAATAGTAGTGTAAACTATAATATACACGAATACATATTATAGACTAATCTCTAGTACGCAGTTTTTAAATAACAGTGTATATTTTACTTTATATAATAAATAAACACGTCGCCATATTGGCTATGTTACTAGTCTAAAAAATTGCACGATGACTGAAGAGATAGAGCCCTATCCAGTGACTGAGCACTTTAAAGCGAAATTGAATAAGACATAGAATAGAAGGAATGTTAATTTAGCAGATTGTACACAGATGTAAATTGTATCATAATATTATTAATCAATAGAAATTAATAATAATTAGCATTAATATTAATGGTATTATTTTGCGGAAAACTTAGTGTGCAGCAAGATAACGTCAATCATCACACGTTGTGTGATGGCAGTGTGAGGGAAGATAAGTTTAGAAAGGATTCCGAAAGATATTTCTACTCAACGGTCGAATTTCTCTCTGCGTTCTATGAAAATGAATAATAGACCAGCTCTTGACTCGTCGTTACCCGTATGACAAAAGTTTAGCCGTCGCAATTTTACAGCATTACTTCACTTGAGACCTTTCTCTTCTTCCTGTCATGCAGCTTGAGCAGCTTAAAGCACGTCATCCATAACGCCTTCTTCTGTAATTTGAATTTAGCCCACAAACAACGCGGATTTGCATATATAGTTTTCTGATACATGATCGGGGGAAAATTGTTCGGATAGACATTGCTTCTGCTATGTTGAAGTATTGTAACATCCTACAATGTTCAAAGACATTTGGTGAGTGTCATAAGAAGTTTACTAAATGAAGTGCAATCGTAAATCACCTCATGAGCTAACATTACCGTCCATTCCATAATTCCTAGAAAGATTAAGTGCGTTTAAAGCACAAATGATGGCATCGCTTGTTTGATCGATGGAATAGATCTAAGATAAAATGAAATTAAAATGGGTGTGAAAAGGAGCACTGAAGTTTCAATTTGTAAAAGCACTACTATAGAGAGAAAGAGAAAGAGAGAGAGAGAGAGAGAGAGGTAACAAAGAGGAAAAGAGAGAAAAAAATTGATGGGCTTGTCCAGGAGAGAAAATTATGGGAGCATGAAAATTTGTGAATTTCTATTGAACGTCTGATTTCTTATGCTTTGTACTCTTTAGTCAGACTGAAGATTGAAGTCTTTGTCGTTAAACAAGTATTTTACTTCAGCTTTCATTTTCCTTTTGTACTACATAGAGACCAAAAATTATTTTATTCTGTAATATCCAGTATGCGTGTACAGGTATTATTACCTATATATTGTAGAGTATTTGAATTATTTGAACAATAATCTAAATATAATTGCTTTTCTCTCTTAATGAATAAAAATGTAATTCATTTTTGCATTCACATAAGAAATTTATTTCAAGTTCGATCATTTTCTTTTATATTCTATCTTAAACTCCGATTCAGTCCGTGTCGTTTAATTTACTGTAAAATATAAGTCATAAATTCTGATTTTGTATGTTAGAATAATAATTATTGTTAAATCTAAAGATAGAGTGAATTAATTAGCTCAGCTGTGCAATCATTCAAGTATCCTATATTTTAATTAGTACTTCAAAGCCTGAAACATATTATAATCAGAGGATGGTAAATTTGATATTACAAATTCATTGGTCGACATATAATGTACAGTAGTTGTGCACAACTGCTAACGTGTGAAATAGTAATTTTCTATCTTCGCTATGTGTGTAACACTGCTTATGTAAAATATGTACTTTAGGTTGGGTTATCTATCTACTCTTTCATACTCATTTCATCATCACCAGCCACACGGCTGCGATGTGGTTAGCCGTAGCTCTGGCTCTCTTCAGGTACATCGTTGTCTGTCATCACACTCTCGGCCCCAGACTCTGCAGTCTGCATAGGGCCAATGTTGCTATATTCCTCGTTTTCGTCACCACTGTCATTTTCTGCATACCCAACTACGTGATATACCGGTGCGTGCCTAGACTAGAGGGTGGACACTGGTTCGAACCGAACGACTTCGTCACTAATTTCCACACGGTATTGCAATAGCAATCAATCAATCAATCAACCAATCGATTATTCAATATAAGAATCAATGAATGATTCAGTAAATCAATAAATCAATCAATAGAAGATAGTTTATGTAGTAAATCAATCAATCGATAAAAGATAATTTATGTAGTAAATCAATCAATCAATAAAATATAGTTTGGCGTCTGATTACTCATCCGAAAAAGACTACACAAAGAGAGCATTCTTTAAACACTTGAATTCTTTGTGATCTGTCCTCCATAATAGTAAAAGAATTGGCTTAATTGTCATTTGTGTGTATTATTGATTGGCAAAGTATCAATGATAAAATCTGCTTGTAGTAAGAGGCAAGTAAATAAAAAAACTAAGGAAGCAATGGGAATCCACTTCAGCTGCAATATTTTCTACTAGAGATAAAGGCTATTACAGTTTGATAAAGGCTCAGCCCTTGCGATGTCATCAACTTGCCGGTCAGTGTCAAAGTCTCTTAATAATCGTGAAAGCAGACTTCGAGTAAAAGTATGTATATTGGAGCTGCTATTTGACAGGACACTAGGGAAAGATGATATGTTTGGAATTGAAAAGGCAACGTAAATATTGAATTGACATAGTTTGAATAATTTACTCTTAGACGAAACTAGTTACAATTTAATAAAATGAAGTTTAGACTGATATATGTTCACGTATGCTTAGTGTTTATTTGAAATTTTTTACTCATGCTTTAGTTTTGAAACTTCAGAAGTTTTGAGCTTCTTATTTATATAGAACAGCACTGAATTAAAACGTCAAAAGTGTAGTTTCAATTAGCAATAGCAAAGATGGAGATCTTGCATTTCTTTTCTTTACTCATGAATTTCTTACAGTATATTATATAAATATTTATAAACAAATTATTAACAAATTAATTTAAAGCTAAAATGTCAACAATGAAATCTGTGAAGTTGTGAACCCTACTTTCTCACTTTAAAGATATAACTAGTTCAAAATTTCAAAATTCTAAAAATTCATAAAAACCTACTTTAAATATCGATTGAATGAAGGATTGATTGAATGATTGAACACTTGCAGGTATTTAATTTCTGGCTATTCGGCGTGGTCTTGAAGGTAGCCCCCTGTGCTTTACTGTCGGTTCTAAGCGGGCTGCTGATTCGTGCCATGCAGGAGGCCCGTAAACGTCGCTCCAGTCTCCGCACAGCCACCAGTCGCAGGGACTCCGCCGAGAGGTCTGGCGCTGAGAAGGACCGGACCACGGCCATGCTGCTTCTCGTCGTTTTGTCCTTCGTCGTCACGGAGCTCCCACAGGGGATCCTGGCCTTCCTCAGCGGTGTCTACACCTACATATTCGACAACGTCTACGTTCCTCTGGGAGATGTGTTCGACATTCTCGTGCTAATAAATAGTTCCGCCAATTTTATTCTCTATTGCATTATGAGCGCGCAGTTCAGAAAGACCTTCCGCGAAGTTTTCTGTTTATCCACTTCCACGTCATCTTCGAACTTCTCTTCCACCGCTCCACTACTACTTCATGGAATAAGAAACGGGACCGGAGCGCGGACAAGTGGAGTGACGTATGTTCCAGCGTCCACTGACTCGCCGAGAGGCAGCAAGGATATACATCAATAGTAGGATCGATATTGTTAGCGTTTCTAATTTAATTATTCAAACTTATCGATTTATTTCTTGCCATTTGACGATTAGCGTGACATAGTGTGATAGTTGGCAAATATGAAACAGAAAGTAGGTTAACGTAGTTAAATATATTGAGGTAAAAGTTCCGTATAGTTAAAGAATTGTGGGTATTATCTTCGTTTTGGGTATTACTTTCGTGACAGATTAAGTGTTCAGTTATATTAAAGGCCTATTTCAGAACTATGCATGTCTTTGTAAAATGTTTAAGTTTTTGAGTTTTAGTCCTAGAGTTATAAGAATTTAAAAATTGGCAGCATTAAAAACATGAAATAAATGACTTCATTCTATAATAAAAGTTCTGTCATATTACAGTAAGTTAATTCGGTTTTCCTTGCTTTTACTGTATTTTCCAGTATTGGATCAAGAAATTCTGATAAAATAAATACTAATAGGTCACGAGGAAAGCACCTTTTTTACCAGCTAAGAGATATAATTTCCTTTATGCATAGGTAGAGTTTTTGCCCGTTACCAATATCTATTGATAATTTATGTATTTAATGACAATAGTTGGCTACCCTGTGTTATTATGCTTACATGGGACCTTCGTCCCATGTAAGCATAATAACGTAAGCATAACAACAATGTAAGCACTCCGATTATGAGTGCTCGAAAAATACATTATAAATACATAATACAAAACTAACAATTAATTATCAGCAATTAGCAGAAACATCTCAACTATGAATAATTTACTTGGAATTTACAGGTATACGTGTACATAGTACAGCGCATGTACATAGTACGCTGAGATGTTTCATCGATTAATTGCTATATTCTGACTCAAAGTCTCTTTTTTAAACAAGTAGAACTAATTGTAAGATCCTAAATACAGCACTTACAAAATACAGTAATATTCACTAAACCAGTTTACGTATAATGTATGCAAACCAGTCTAGAGAATATTATTTTATTTTGGAAGTGCTGTGCTGATAATATAATTAGTCTATGGTATAAACTGGTGAGATTGTGATTGGCTGTTCCAATTTTAAGTATAGACTATTGATAGTTTCTTCGTTTAGCAATCACGTTTTAGCAATCAGTAAATTGATGAAATGGCTTAATTAGATAAGCATATGAGCTAAGTAGTTAATTAGTTAATCTACTTTGGAAGTACTTGGATGAATAATTAGATTGTAGGAAAGCATATATGGTAACCCCACAGATGATAACAACAACTTAATGTTATATCTTATTATAGTATTAAATATTTAACATTTGATACATTTTGCCAATTACATCAGGAAAGAAATATATTAAAGATTACACATACAATGTGAAATATGTTGTACAATCTCTGAATAATATAAAAACACACAACGCACTAAAATAAAGGGAGTTCAACGTTGTACTGCTAAATATAACTGACAAAATTGCAGGGCAGGAAGGGACTCCACAATTGAAACAGAAGAAGCGCTCTCTAAAACTGTAGCCTATAAAACATTATTCGAACAAATGTTTCTAAATTTCGCTTGCATTTAAAGAAGAATTCTTGATAGGAAGAAGGGTGGACAAAGTCTCCGTGACGCAAACGTTCTAAGCGGCATTTGGGAGTGACATTTTCGAACATTTACTCGGAGAAATCGAACGAAATTCAATTACGTAAACGTTGAAGAAAATTCAACGTCAATCAACGTGGGATGTTGATTACTTTGATGTTAACACGGGGCTAAAAGGTTAGATTCTTAGATATCATTCAGTCGTGATATTTAAAATAAATAATTTCAATCTTATTCGCCCTAGAAATACTGAATGTACATGCTCATATAATTATAAAATAATGAAACTAAGTCTTTATTTAACAAAAGTAAAATACAACCTAAAATAAACCATAGAGAACGTGTAAAGCTAATATGGTGTTTTCAAGATTATTATAATTTGACAATAAACTACATTAAGGGACTGCTATTAAATATCGGGGTTTCCGTCTCATTTACTATACAGTGTACTTTTATATTTTACATAGTACTTATTTATATTTAGAGTTGAAGATATTAGATAAGTTGATCATATTATTCCCCGTGATTGTCATTCATTTCTCTGATAATCCCTAGAAGTGATTCCGCACGACAAAGCGTCGTCTGTATGACTCGCGGGAATTTATAAATTCTTTTATAGCAAAGCATCGACAGGAATTTAATTAAAGAGAGCGATGTTATGAATATAGTTAAGAGCTACTAACAGCGGCACTAATTTTAGGACTGACTGTTTGACTTTTTTAGTTTATTGGTTATTCATCTAAATGATTTAATGTCAACGGTTTTTTTGATATTGCACCATCTTAGTTTGACAATCCCTGTTTCAAACTTAAAGCAGATTTTTATTTTAAGAAAACATGGCTTTTGAAGCAGAATCATGTTGTTTTATTCCTCTGAAACTCATTCGATGTACATTATTATATTGTGCGTCTCGCGTCAGAGCTCGAGCACAACTCCATAAATATTTATCTACTGCAGCAATTTCATTAGTTTAATTGTCTCTGCATTATTAATATGAAGGAACTCGCTGCAATGATTTTAGAAATGCAATTTAACAATTAATCACATCACAAACTTCTTCCAGCTGAGGATATATTTCAGAACAGTTTTCAGAAATTTAATTTAGCCCCATTTCCACCTCCTACACGCCGTTAAATATCTTTTTCTCGCGTTAATTTCTTTCTCGGACGGTATAGAGCAATCAAAATTCCGGACGATGCGAGAGCGCGATTGCTAAGCAGCGCGTAAAAACGTCCAGAGAAATAGGAGAGACAAGATAGATGCAGGTCCATTGCTCCAGACAGAACTGCCGCGACAGGCTTTTGTGTTCTCCTGAAATTTATCATCATCGTAATAATTATCAAGTAAGAAAGAATCAGGCCATTGCAGTTAAATCTATCACCAAAGAGGAGGCGATGTCTGAACTGAATATAACTATTTGAATAAAATTTTAAAGCTAGAGCACTTTCATACTTATTTTATTTATTTATTTATTGCTTTATTTCAGGCGTAAAAACCCATACTCAGGCATTTGAGCTAAAAAATATATACCTAAAATTAGTTCAGCAGAAGATATTTAAAGTATTTAGTTTACCACTACAAACAACCAACTTAATAATTAATCAGCTATATAGAATAAATACTTTTAGCCGGTTAGCCACTAAAAGTAATTAATAGCATTTAAGAAATTGAACTATTCAAATGTTTATAGACCAAAGTACACTTTCTGTAAATAGAAATGTATGTTTTGACGTTGTTATGTGTAACAACTTTAACTTCAAGTTGTACATTCAGTATGATGCAGTTAATGCCTGTCACCGCTAGCTCAAGAAATAGGCCCCTATTAAAATTTTTTAATGAAATAGTAGTTCTTACACTGCCGTGGTGAGCATAGCACGAGAGAGGCCGATGTCGTCTCAGAGGCTTGCGTAAATCTTCGCACATTTTTGATGAATTATCTTGTTAAAATTATGTTAAGGATAACTATTATTCAGAAATCAATAATTTAATTAATCCAGCTCGTTTAGAGCCTGACAACGCGAAAATTACCCATTTAAAATTATGCTAAGAATAATTGTTAGTAATTTTTAAACTTTTATGCCTAACTAGTTAAATATCATAAATCTGTAATTAGTTAATTCGAGATCATTCGAGATAAAGATATTTATAACCTCGGTATGGACCACGCTATTTTATGGATGTGAAACATGACCTTAAAGTAAGGAAGATATCAAGAAACTGGAGGCATTGGAAATGTGGATATGGAGAAGAACGGAAAGGATTAACTGGTCTACAAAGTTTACAAATGAGGAAGTTATGGAGAGAGTTTGAACAGATAGACAGGTGATAAATGCATAACGAAATAGGAAAGAAATTGGATACCACACATTCAAAGGGGAAGTCTACTAAAAGAGGTCATAGAAGGCAGAATGGAAGGAAATAGAGGCAGAGGCTTGCTAAAATTAGGAATGTTAGATGATTTAAAGATCCACTCATACGTGGAAATGAAGAGAAAGCGTAAGACAGCGAAGAGTGGAGGCGCTATATACCATGGACATGCCAGTAGGCAGTGCACTAAGAGAGAAAGAGAGACAGACAGAGATCATTTAGTGCATGATGATGTGAATAATTGTGATTGCATGATGCAATCACAATATATGATGATATATATATATACATAACAACATGATTTATATAACATGCTAGATATATGTAGCAGCATTATATACATAAACATTATATACATTATATACATTGTATATCTATACGACTAAAAATACACTTATTTTGAACTAGCAGCCTGTTTGTGCCTCTAAATTACCATTGACACTGAACTACCATTCCAGTACGGAGAAGTCGGTCTGGAGAATATTTATTTAAAAATTATGCAAACCATTTCTGGGCGCTATATTTCATTTCGTAGAGATGATGCACTGCATCCTATTCAGCTACTAACGCATCGCTCATATCTACGAATATAAAAGAAATTGAACTAGTGCCTTACTTGTTGATTTTATAATAAAACTATGCACATTAATGATGTACAAATCATTAAAGAAACTTGAAAAGGTTACAAGTGGGAGCTTCCGGAGCAGATCCGTAACTTTTTTCCAGAATGCAATTGCACAGGGAATCCGTTATTACTAAGAAGAGATTCGTTCCAGGAATTGAACTCCAAGCGTAGGACCTAAAACAGGAAAGAGATACATGTATATGCGCCATATTTATCTCTCTTGAATTTGCAATTAACTATTAATTTATGACACAGTAGTCCATAAAGATTACTCTACGATTAAATCATAAATTAATACAATCTCTTAAAGTCAACTAGATTTGTTTAGTAGTCTTTATATTAATCGTTATCGTTAAAAATAAATGTTAACGTTCTGGTTACAGAACACCGGAATAGCCTTTATCTTTGAATACTGTACAGACTTGTGGCCGAGTTTGCAACGAGGTTGCCTGATAGGATAGAGGTCATGGGTTGAAATCTTGTCGCCGCACCGTCTCTGATAGTACACATATTTAGAGGGACGCACTACATTTTATAGTGCTAAATCTGATATCTTGGTTAAAGGCACTTTTATGGAAATTACTTACAGAAGATCGAAAAAAGATTATTCATGATTTTAGTTAAGACAAGAAATTAAAATAAATGATAGCACTAAATTTAAAAGAACAACATTTAAATTACTTTGAGTGCATTACCTTTGATTTGGCTTTATAAATGAGTATTTTACTTAGAAATGTGTATATTATAGAGGAATATTAATGTTAAGTTAACTTTATTTCTTCTGCAATACAGTATATTGAGGTTTGCTGGAAGAGGTAATTGAGGAAAGAATAGAAGGAAAAAGGATTAGAGGAAGACCGAGATTTGGGACATTAGATGATTTGTTAACTAATTCATGTATTGAGATGAAGAGAAAGGCAGAAGATACAAATATGTGGAGGAGTTATGTCATGGACCTGCCAAAAGGCAGTGCACTAAGAGATAGATAGATAGATAGATAGATAGATAGAGAGAGAGAGAGAGAGAGAGAGAGAGAGAGAGCGATAATACATTAGTTACCTTCTACAGCCCGCAAAGCAGTCAGATATAGTTCCATTGTATGATCGATTGTCGCTCAATCGTTTGACATTTAAAGCATTAAGGCTGCGATGGCACATCATTTGTTCTTTCTCTACAGTTGCTCCTAGTTAACAAAGAGCAATATCTTTAGACAATTCTTCTAATTTATTTCATTATATTGTGCAATCAATATCGACCTTCATTTTTCGCCATAAATGCTTTACATTGTAACAAAGAAATTACTCCTTTTGTTTTTCTACTCTTTTGAAATTTGAATTAGTTTTTCATTGCCAGCGACTGGTTGACTTCTAGTCTCTCTTAGTGCACTGCCTACTGGCAGGTCCATGGTACATAACGCCTCCACTCTTCTCTATCTTCCGCCTTCCTCTTCATTTCCAAAGTGGGTCCTTAAATCATCTAACATACCTAATCTCGGCCTGCCCCTGCCTTTTCCTTCCATTCTACCTTCTATGACCTCTTTTAATAGACCTTCCCCCTTAGAATGTGTCCTATCCATCTCTTCTTCCTGTTTCTTAATACATTTATCAACTGTCTATCTGTGCCAACTCTCTCCAGGACTTCCTCATTTGTAACCTTTGAGTCCAGCTAATCCTCTCCATTCTTCTCCAAATCCACATTTCCAATGCCTCCAGTTTCCTAATATCTTCCTTCCTTAAGGTCCATGTTTCACATCCATTCAATAGCGTGGTCCAAACCAAAGTTTTCACTATCTTTATCTTTGTGTCTTTCTTTAGACTTTTTGTTAATAGTTCTTTTCTACTACCAAAGGCAGCTTTTGCTTGTGCAATCCTACTGCAGATTTCCGTCTCACATTTCCCATCATCGGTTATAGTATGACCAAAACATTTGAAACTCCTTATCTGCTCCAATTTCGTACCATTTATTGTGATATTAACTTCACATTTATTATTGGACACTCTCATAACCTTGGTCCTTTTTATATTAATCTTCATGTCATATCTTAGGGCCGTAACATTCAGCCTATCCAATATCTTCTGCAATCCAATCTCGCTGCCGCTACCATTCCTTGGTCATCTGCAAATCGTACATCTTGTAACAAATTCCCTCCTACTTTTATTCCTTCTTCCAAGTCTTCCATGGCTTCTTCCATCATTGCCTCAGCATAAATGATGAAACAGCAGCGTCGAAATGCTACAACCTTGTCTTACTCCACGTCCTATTTCACCTTCTTCTGATTATTCTTGTTGGATTTTGACTACTGCTCTTTGATTCATGTACAAGTTCAAAATTAATCTTCTATCTCTCCAGTCAATTCCTATTCTTTTTAAGATATTCATCATCGTTATCCAATCAATCCCGTCAAAGGCCTTCTCGAAGTCTACAAAGCATAAAAAACGTCATTTCCATATTCTAAGCTTCTTTCGCAAAGAACCCGCATTACTCCTCTTGCTTCTCTTGTGTTGAATCCTTTCCTAAAATCAAATTGTGTCTTGCTCAGTATCATCTCTGCTTTCGACTGAATGCGATTATTTACTATCTTTAATAAGATCTTCGATGCCTGAGGTATTAAGCTGATTGTTCTGTAATCCGAACACTCCACAGCATTGGCTTTTTTGGGAATTGGAATCATCACTGACTTGGTAAAGTCGTCTGGCCAAATACCTGTATTGTACACTTCCATACATACCTCCATTAACTTTTTGAGCGTTTCTCCTTTCAACATTTTCAAGAATTCTGCTGGGATTTCATCTATTCCGGCTGCCTTCCCCTTCTTAATACTGTTACTTGCAGAATAAATTTCCTCCTTCATTAAATCGGGGCCCCTTTTATCGTCTTCTATGATATTTTCTTCTTCTATTTTAAAATCCTCTTAAACTGGTTTCCCAGCCTTATCATTTCATACAATTCCTCTACATATTCTCTCAATCTTTCATTTACTTCTTCCAGCTCTGTCTTCAATTCCCCATCTTTACCCATTATACTAATGTTCTTTGCATCTCCTTTCTTTTTCTTATCGGTTCTTGTTAATATCCTGACTTCCTGGTATAATAGATCCGACCTCCCTCTTCTATCATATTCTGCTAATTCATCACACTTTTCACTCCACCAATGATCTTTTGCTTTGTCTGTAATTCTTCTAAGTTCACTGTTTTAGCTTCTATATTTCCTTCGGCCATGACTTGTGTCAATAGTTTTCCATTTCCTCCTCTCATCCATTTTGTCTAGCATCTCGCTTGTGATCCAAGGTTTTTTAGCTGTATTTGCTTTAAGAAAGCCATAAACTTCTTTTGCATCTATTTTAATAGCTTCCTTTAGCTGGCTCCATCTTTCATTTACCCCTATTCTTTCGTAGTCCTTCATTTCCTTAACTTTTCTTTCCACTGCTTCCGGAAACTGACTTCCTTTCTCGTTCAATCCGTTCAAATTCCATCTCTTACTGCTTTTCTTCTTAAGTATTTTCTTCAGCTGATGCCCTACTTTTGCCATTACTAGATTGTGGTCTGAATTAATATCGGCTCATGGATAAACCCTTGAATTCTTCACACTATTCCTGTACGGTTGCTTTATCGGAATATAATCTATCTTGTATCTTCCCTTGTTTCCGGTGCTTCCTAGTTTCTTCCATGTGTAACGCCTTCTCTTCTCATGTTTGAACCAAGTGTTGGATACCACTAATCTCATTCTATTCCAAAAGCCAACCAATTTCTGTCCTCTCTCATTTCTTTTTCCTAGACCATATTCCCCAACTTCATTTCCATCTCTTCCTTCACCCACCATCGCGTTCCAATCCCCCATAACTATCACTTGATCTCTGGCCTTTTCTCCTTTTCATCCTTCTATTTTTTCGTACATCGCTTCAATTTCCTCATCCTCTGAGACTTCTAGTATTTGCAGTTATTTCAGTCTGTTCTCCAGACTTTCTATCGTTGGGATTTATACGTGTAGACAGAAGAAACTTATCCGTCTATCAGCCGATGTGCTGTGCAACTATTTAAATAAGGACGAGACAACGAGGCAACGAAATCAGAACAAGCAAAGACAACGATATAACATCTTCATGTTCTTTTAAGTAAAGACAAGACGAGTCAACGATACTTATATACAAGTACTTATATACGACTGTCTTAATAGCTTAGGGGTAACGTCATGAAGTTTTAAATGACAGATCCTGAGGTGATTTGAACCATCGTGTGTTGGAATCCCAGCCAAGCTAATCTGAGAGTAAAAGCTCGAACATTCACTTGACTAGTTATTCGGAGAATGGTCTGAATTGCCTAATGGTTTAAACATGTGGTATTAAAAAGTGATACATATCGACACAGTTGATCATTTCACTATAATGCTTGTTAATTGTTTACTTTTACTCATTTTTACATGTGTTTAGTTCGCGTCTCTGTTGCATAGACATGCAGCTTAGTTAACGTTGTCCTACTTCGAATACTGTTACAACTCTTATTCCTTCTCATAGTGCATCAGAATGTATGATAAGATATTGAGTGATGGAACTCAATATCTTATGCTATCAACTCTGTCGATTCAGCACCCTCGGTTTTCAAATCTATACTTAGCGACTGTGATAAAAGTACTAAATGTTGCTATAGTGGGCAATTTTCTCTGACCACATTATGGTTTATCTGGCATGTTAATCAACACTAACTTCCTTATTTGCTGTTTAATATTTACATATTTGACTTTCGAAATTTTGTTTGATTATATCAATAATGTTGTTAAATAAACCATATCAATAATGTTGTTAAATAAACCATATCAATAATGTTGTTAACATGTTATTGCAGACTGCAGGAAGGCAGTAAGCGTCGATCTAATACTTAAAATTTACTTATTTCTTGTTTGTAACTCAGTGTACATGTATATAGTAACTAAAAGTTATTTAACTCCTTGTTAGTGATTTTACTCCGTTGGATTTTCTGTTCTTGGCAGTTTATTACTTTACATTTGAATGAACAAGAATTATAAAACACCCAAATTTGCAAATTTCCATGAAAAGCTGTTATTATAGCAAAATAATATGGATTATTGGAGAAATATGTTACTTTAATTTCGCTCCTGTAAACAGAGACGATACATGGGACGTAAGAGACAATGACTTGAAGACTCTAAAGTTGCCCGTCTCGAAGTCAATCCGCTTAATGAATACTGTAAGATCAGTGGGCAAGATAACTAGTAGCAATATATAGAACTCTCAACAGATGGAAAGATAAGTTATGAAAATGAAGAAATGCTGTCTATTTACTATGAAATTTTTAAAGTTTATCCCGTCTGAAATTATTTTTAGTAATAAACATACCTTCCGTTACAGGTAAAATTTTCTGGTACAAACTTGCGAAACACAGATAGCGATAATTTAATCTGATCAACAAAAAACAAGTAACAATGTATAAATATATCATTGAATTAATCACAGTGAATGCAATATATTTTTCAGTAATTTACATATACGCAACTTACCACTGAAACGTACTTCACTATATCTAGTAATTAATATTAATTTAGATTGAAATAACATTTCATTTATAAAAATATACTGTATTTCATTTGCACTAGCATCCAAACCAATGATAGCAAGGGAATTCTGTTGGTCAGCGACTAGACTCCAGAAATTGCTACTAAATTTTATAAAACGAATAGAAGAGGTTATAGGAATTGACTGATGATATGGTTTGGGACAGAGAGGAGTGGAGAAGGTCATTCCGTATCCCAAGATTGCCAACCCTAGTTAAATTGGGATTAAAGCGAGGATGATGATTATATTTTATTCTTGTTTATTTTCAACTTCAGTGACGTAAATATTCTGTTTCATTTATAGAAATTATTATTATTATTTTGATTTTTATTAGTTTTAAAAACTGCATGTATATAAATAGATTATTTCAATACAGTATATAATTTTATTTGAGTAAATTCAAATTTAGATAGATCATTTCTGTTATTTAAAATAAATATACGTGTTTCAGTTCCTCAATTCAACTATTGAAAAATCAGTCATGCTATAATAATGAAATTTAAATACACTTAATAAAAATGCGTAAGTTTAATGGATAATAATTGATCAACCTTGATTCTTGGAAATATTTAAATACAATTGTACGAGGGACTTACTGAGTAATTTCCTGTACTTTCCAATATAGAACGTTGAAGAGGGCTACCAGTCCTTTCAAAATGCTTGTTATTAGCTGCAAAGATGTGTAATTTTGCAGACATTTACACCCATAATCACGCAATTGCCATATATTAGTGTAAACTCTATGCATGAAATTCTTACATCAAAACAATACATTACTAAACCGTAATTTATGATTTAGTAATTAGTGAATTGTATTCAGTAATTTATTATGACTTAATGAGAGAAAGTTGAGCAAAATTTACTAGTCCCTACACTTTTAAGAATAATGGAATATGATAGGATTTGTCTCAATAGTGCTAGATATTGTCATGGATAATAGTGGCGACTATTTGTTCTTGTTACTATTATTAAGGCAGTACTATGTACTATTTAGCACCATAGTGCGATGAAAATATGATGCTGCTACTAAGGACTCATCATGTTAGACGACCGTTATAAATGGTACGTAAAATAAGACCAAAATATTTAAATGTATTTGGTCCGACCCTGTACGAAAACCGAGTATTAGTGCAAGAAAAAGGCGTACAATTATTATTTTAAGTAATTACCTACCTAATTCTCTATATTTCGTAATAATGAACTTATAAGATGCTATATCCACGAATTTTATTACACTTTCAATCGAAATAGTAAGTTTGCATATTTATTGCTATATACAAGTCATTTTTTAAACTTATAACTTGGTCCATTGAATTTTTTATTACTCACTAATTACGTTCTCCTTGATACTCTGCATACTGCAAGAGGGTTGGCAAGAGGGTTGTAAGATATTCTGGCTGGAGCCAGTGGCGAAGTCGGTAAGATACAGCGGATCAGTATGTGCGGGGTTCAAATCCTGAGCTCGCCCGTCACTGACATTGCTTTCGAGTGAGAAAACTGACGTTAACCTTATCTTTACCAGCTTTTACTTCTCTTACCTTATGAACCTAAGACTTCAAAATGTTGACTTTTTAAAGTGACTTCCCAAATGATATAACTGAATTTCACTACGCGCAAGACCATTTTCTGAATTGCTGAACTCTAAATTCGTTTGCTTTAATTTATGAAAGAACATACATTGTGGCTGATTGGATAACGTTCATCCATTCCAAGCTAACCCTAGAAATATTGAAGTATTTATATGTTGTTTGTATCGAACACTACTAACATTGGTTAACGTTGACGAATTACTCTTTACATCATCAGGAGAAAGATCACACACAGACTGGTAGTCAACAACATCTAACCTGAATCATTTACATCATGTGGAATTTGAATTGGAGTAACGATTGAATTACAAGCAATGATAAATTTAGTATTAGTTGAATGCTTTTCGTTACTTATAATATTATATTAGTAGTATAGAACATAACAAAAGCAAAAGGACAAAAGTAGAGTAATTTTGGCTTATCTTAGCAAATAATTATTGTGTCTTCATTATAAGAGGTTGTCCTATTACACTCCAATCTCCTTCACTTCATTCTGCTTCACTTCATTCTGCTTCACTTCATTCTGCTTCACTTTATCGATGTCATGGTTAACGTTTTTAGTTGTGAGCAGGCTGAGAAAAAATTATGAATACAACTTATTTGAATAACAAAGGTATTTTAAAATTTTCAATCCTAAGTTTCACCCTGCAAGATAAATTCTTTAAGTAAAATCCTGTAAGCGATGAGATCACAAGCTAAAATTTCAGACTGATTGCGAAACTCATCCAATAGCTTGAATGCAGTTGATCACTTTACACATTTTCACATGTCTATTGTTGCTATAATTTTCAATTCAAACAGCTGCTTTTACAACAATTAAATTTAAGAAGAGGAAAGGTGCCTTGTTTGACGGACGAATTTTTTATATATCTGTACATTGCACGCTGATTAATTAAATTGTCAAGAATCCGACAGACTCTTTTTCAATTTTAATTGTTAATATAAACTAACAGATAGAGGTTATCGAATCTGTTTAAGAATTAAACATTGACAACTAAGTCTTGCCTGACGTATATGGCTCCAGCGGAAGAGTTGGATTGATGTTCCTCACACGACAGCACAGTCGTTAGACTAATGTCGACTCTACCGATAAACAGTCCAACCTGCGAATTTAAACATATTAGTATGAAACTGTCTGTGCCAACTCTCTCCATGAAGTTCTGGAGAGAGTTGGCACAGGCAGACAGTTGATAAATGTATTAGGAAATAGGAAGGAGAGTTGGATAGGACACATTCTAAAGGGGGGAAGGTCTCTTAAAAGAGGTTATAGAAGGTAGAATGGAAGGAAAAAGAGATAGAGGCAGGCCGAGATTAGGTATGCTAGATGATGTAAAGATCCACTCAAGTGTGGAAATGAAGAGGAAGGCGAAAGACAGAGAAGAGTGGAGGCGTTATATACCATGGACCTGCCAGTAGGCAGTGCACTAAGAGAGAGAGTATGAAACTAACTTCGCGCAAAAATGAATAAATTATAATGCAAAATTATCACAACTATTCGAAACCTTACAGAGGGGAAGGTCACGCAGGGTCTTACCTTACTCATCTCTGTTTATCTGTATTTATGGACTCAGTATCGAATCTGATAGGTAAAACAATAATTCTGCAATTTTGAATACGACTTTGGTGATTTAATTATTAAAAAAGAACGAAATCATAAATTTAAAAATTAATTTAATTAATTAAATTTTTAAAAAAATAAAAAAATAAAATAATTAATTATTTTTGTGTGGTAGCCTATATATGACGTAGGATGCGGTGATTAAGAAGGACATGAATTTAGGAGATTGATTGAGGATATGGTGTGGGACAGAGAGGATTGGAGAAGGTCTACTCGTATCCTGATCTTAGATAAACTGGGATTTAAGGGAAGCTGATGATGATGAAGTTTTTTTATATTCAAAGGTCTAACTATATTTGTAATAGATGTTAGCTTATTCTTACCCTGTTAGATGACTTAGACATCACTATAAAACCATTGTTGTCAAGTATGTAGTATTCGATACCCTAAACACAAAACACGAAACTTTAAAGGCCAAGGCAACACAGAGAATTTGAATGCTTTATTGAAAATTCGAATTAAACCCCTGCAAAATAAGCAGACTTAAACTAATCAGTATTCATAGAATGATGTACAATTTAACCAAAGAACCGGAACCATGCAATAAAAAAATGAAGTTATGAAATACTGGGTCTCTAATCAGTCATAATTTCTGACTATATCAGATCTTTCTCAGAAACTGATTGTCGGACCAAACAGCTGCTATTAATATCAGTAAATTATGAGTCTCAGTGTTGTACATGTCGCTAAGAGACGACTGAACAATAATTTTGGATTGTAACGGAAACAACCTCAGAAGCCAATATTCTCAAACGATAGGCTACATACAAGTTTGGATAAGGAGTAGACTTTTATAAATGAATTAAATTGTTAATCGATGGAAGGCACCTTATTGAGTATGTCAGCAGACTGTGAATAGAAATGTGTACCTTTGACCTGCACTTGGCAGAACACTAGAGAGAGCGAGAGAGAGAACTTAGAATTATGAAGATTTCAGAATTGCATCTGATATGAGATTATCAGCTCAAAACTCGATCAAAACTGAGGATGATAGCACCACAAAGGCTAAATATTTACTAACATTATTTCTAATTTCTTAACAATAACATGTCTCCTGCAATATATTGCCTTCATTTTCTTCTGCTTTCCGTTTACTCGACTGTTATTCGACTTCTATCACAAGTTAAACATACCTTTGAGCCATTAAGTAGTGGCCAGAATGCCGTTTTACACTTACAATACTTCAGAAGCACTTTCTAAACTTTTTGTAAGAAATAAATCAAAACTGGAAATACATCGAATAAAGTTAAGCAAACAATTTCAAACCTTAAAAATTAATGAGAGTGGTTATCAGGTTGAGCAAAATGAGTTGAGCGAAGCAGATCCAACAGGGCTCAATTTGGCTCTGGTGCTAGTAAAACTAGCAGAAATTTATTAGTGACCTTATCTACAATTTAGGTCAATGCTATTATAATTATATATTTAGCCAAGTTATAGCAGAACCAAAATTGTATAAAGTTTAATGTCAACAGTAAACACAGTGACGACAATCATTATGTTACCTGTTCTTCAATGTTATATGATTTCGTTGAGCTGGTTATAAGATGAGTAGAGTTAATTCTTGTAATCATCTCCATCCACTTGTTTTCAACAATGCTGTAGTTCATCTGCAAGCCCACAACGGCAGCCACTGCAGTTTTATTCTCCCACGAAACGTAAATTGCACTTGATGCCATCAGTTTCTGATTTTCTATTCGGACACCTACATGTACAGGGTGAGTAAAAAAGTGATAAAATCAGCAAAAGGTTTGAATATATCAGGCTATTGTTAATATTTTAAAATGAAACTTCTACCAATTAGTAAAGGACTAATTTTTGATGGGTTGGCCAATTTTCATCCATCTTAATCAGTAGTTTGGCCAGTTATACAGGTTTCAACAGAGCGACCCCCCATTTTGTTACCCAAAAATGGCGTTTGCTACAACTGTAAGAGCAAATTGCACTTCATTGTCGAGAAGGAAAAGGTGAACGCTCAGTATTACGTCAATACTCTAATTCCCAAGCTGTTTGATGATTGCAATGCTCTTCTACCAAATGGTTTCATCTTTCGGCAGGATGATGCTCCGGCTCATGCTTCTCGTCACGCACAGGAATAGATCAGCGAGAGAAATCCGCTTTTTCTTCAATAATAGCCTGAGATTTCAAACTTTTTGCAGGTGTTATCACTTTCTTTTACTCACCCTGTATAATTTGCACATGAAATATCTTGACTTCAAACTATAAAGTTTACATTCCACTATATAGCATTAAATTTAGTTACAAAAAAGAAAGTCATTCGCCCTTGAATGAAACTTGATGAGTGCTAATGCAATTGAAGGAACTAGAATTAAACCTCCGCGATCATTCATAAATATGTTTATAATCATAACAAAAATTTAATGTCCGTTTCCTTATCCAAGGATGATTGTCAAGCCGTTAATTGAAATAGCTGCGCAATGCAGATAAACTTATTCTTGACTTTGAATATAGACTTGGTAATAATATTTAACACGAAGTCAATCAATGAGTATGCGAGTTATTGCAATGACAAGCATCGAAACCGCAGTCAATACTAACCTACAGATGATGACAGTGAAATTGTTATAATGTTCTCATTCTCCACGGCTCGCTGATAATAGGCTTCGCTCAGACTCGCTGTGTTACGCGAAGGTACGAAAGTGTCGCTGTTGTAAAGTAGAAACAACTGAACAGTGTCAGAAAACAATACATTTTAGATTGTTGTCTTTTAGAAGAAAATAAAATAATTAGAGTCTGTTTTCCGAGGCTGAGTACGTTTTAGCGCGGGATAATAAAAATAATGTGCTAATAACATCATAAAATAAGTTACAGATAAATATCCGGCAAGAGTGTATCTTTTCTGAGTATGTTACTTTCTGAGTACTTTAATTTATAAGTTTGAAAGCTCAATTAATAATTAAAATATTAACCTAGAAAAACGACGTTCGCTGAATGATCAGATAATATTACGATAAAGTCTAAGGGAAACCAACGGTTACTGAAATGAATTTTGGCAGCGTGGGAGTAACAAAAGATGAATTAAATCAATTGAGGATACAAAAGAATTTAATTAAAAGAATTAAATTAATTGAGGATACAGGTATCTGGGGCGGAACTTATGTCACGATTTATTTATTAAGCGCTTAATAACAGCAATAGAATAGAGCGTAGATACGGCTAAACTGACTAACAGTTGTTTTGTCACAATGTTCGAATATGTATATCCTATACTAAACTGTTTTAACATGACGAAGGAAATAATTCAAATAAATCGATGAGGATCTAACTTTCGGTTCTTCATTACAGGGCGATGTCAAGGGCGGATCTAAATGACAAAAGAAGCAATTACGTTATCACTAGCTACAACGTAATTCAGAAGTCCTAGATAATCACTTGAACTGAATTGCGGCGCCAGCTGATAAAGTGTTTTGGGCAAATTATGCGGAACAGCATCATAGAGAATACCGTACGTTGCAGGAAGCACAGACGCCAAACGAGGCAAGGGTCGGCAGCGGATGACGTTCATTAAGAATCAAAGCAAGTAGGTGTAGATAATGAAAACAGAAATAATCAGAGCAACAATGGATAGAGACATATGGAAGAACACGACCAAGACCGCCCTGGCTTGGAACATGCACGACACTTGGAAACGAAGAAGAAATAGAAGAAGGAGAAGAAGAAGAATAAGAAGCAGAAAAAAAAGAAAAGTTAAAACTGTATCACTCCATCTGAAGTCAGCTTTAATAGAAAAGATCGAAGAGAAACTAGGTCATAAACAGGATAAGCTCATTATTAAATTCCATGCCCGCGAGATTCTTTATCTTCATGAGGCAATTATTAAAAGAGAAATATGAAGCTTTTCAAAAGCAAACTCACAGCCATCATTTATTTAATTAAGTAAATATAATTATTGAATTGAAAGATTCTTAATATGTTGATTGGATATTAGTGGCATACGCACTCACATTATTGTTACATAAAAGAAAATTAACTTACGTTACGTTTGGATTGAGTAACCAATATCTGCTTAGCCCAGCTTTTGTGCCGATGAAAACTACATTTATTTCACTGCAAGAATCAATATTTCAGCATTAATCCTTGCGATATTTCAAGTTGACATGAATAATTTGTGTCCTAATTTAGTGTTAAAATTCAGTATTCTATAAACATTACACGTTTTAAAAATAAATGTTAAAATAAAATCAAGAATTAAATTGGATTTCGTCTTTCGAAAGAGCAAGAGTTATTTTCTGAATCCTGGATTTGACCGGCTGAACTATACTCTATGTAATAGTGAATGCGTTCAAAGCAAATTTGCAAAGCCTGTCTTGTTAAACTCACAATGTTGATATCAAGACATTTACCCATCGCAGTATGCATTTATCTGCTAGTTGAGTAATCTTCTATAAAGACAAATCATCGTGTGCTGAACATGTAGAAATAACTCCCAGGAGTAAACGATTCTCGTGTTGTATCCGAGTCACTGTATAATAGGCCAACCGTTTATTGCATATGCAATAAACCGTTTATAAGCAATGCAAAAGGTAATTGATAGTTATCTCAGAGCTGTCAGTTTAAAGAAAAGGGTGAAATTTAGATATTTTATAAGGTTAATCTTAGCTATAAAGTTAAGTTAAACATTTTCGATATCTATATCACAGAAAAGCTGTTTGAAACTACCCAGCGGGGATTCGAACCGATGGCCTCATGCTTATCAGATAATCTTGCTATCACCTTTGTCATCTCAGTGTTCTACACTTTATACAATTGATACTTTACTTCATACACTTGTACAATTGTTGCAATTAATACAATTGTTGCTGTACACAAAGTTTTAATTAACACGTATCGACAGGTTGATATGGATAATATTATATGAATATTCACTTTTATTGTATTGAATTCAGGCCACTGTTGCGTTGGGGTTATATGAATCCTGACGCTTCAGTTTGGCAGCACACTATAAGGAAGTGGCCATACACGAAACGATTTATCTGAACAGATATCTGAACAGATACATCTGTCGGAGCCCACACACGGTCAAATTTATTGTACAATTTATTGTACAAATTATCTGTACAGATAAATTGTACAATAAATCTGAATCGCCCACACACGGTCAAATTTATCTGTCCAGATAAATCTGTACAGATATATCTGAACAGATAATTTGGCCACACACGGTCAAATTTATCTACCGATAAAACTGACGTTCGCCCATACACGGTCAAATTTAACTGTTCAGATATCTGAACAGTTATGCTAATTAGCTGTCAATCATTTTAGTTCTTTAGCGATAAGCCGTGCATAGCACATACACACACACACACATATATATATATATATAAATATATATATATATATATATATATATATATATATATAGCCTATATATATGTATATATATGTATATATATGTATATATATACATGTATATATATACATATACAGTATATATGTATATATATATATATATATATACATGTATATATATATATATATATATATATACATTGAAGTTTGGCTGGAGCCAGTGGCGAAGTCGGAATTATGGTTGGAGCCAGTGGCGAAGTCGATAAGATACTCGACCGCGGATCAGTAGGTGGGGGTGGTTCAAATCCTGGGCTCGCCCGTCACTGACATCGCTTTCGAGTGAGGAAACTGACGTTAACCTAGCTTTTTTACCAGCTTTTATTATGTAAGGCCTTTACGTTATAAATAATAATTAATTTTTATATACAACTTTATATAAATATTATTACTTATATAAATGATTTAAATGTATATATACATACATATACATATATATACATATATACATGTATATATATATACAATATATATATATACAGTATATATATATACACTGTATATATATATATATATATATATATATATATACACGTGTTTGTATATATACATATATAATATATGGCCTATATAGGCTACATTAAATATATCCGGATCAATTATTGGACATGTTTTTTATTTATAAGCAGTATAAACGAAATGGATCGAAACGAAAGGCGAGTGCATACGTTGTCTTATTAGCTAATAATATCAAGAAGATATAACTAATAATAGCACTTAATAGCATCGTATCTTGATAGTAATTATACATAAATATCATCATCATCAAAATTATTATCATCATCATCTTCATCATTATCATCGTCATAATCATACATCATTATCATCATAATTATTGTAATCATAAACATCGTCATCTATATCGTCATAATTCTACGGACTAGTAAATTGAGAGAGAGAGAGAGAGAGAGAGGACTCTTAATTTTATCAAGACTCTTTTGTTAATATGTAGGACATGTTTATTGATCGTTCATTAAAGACAGAAAATATAAAAGCGATGTCAAATAAGTGAATTATTATGTAATTGATGTAAAATAAATGAATGTGATGTAATGCGCTTAATTTTAATATTGTTTGTTGAGATATTTATATTGCCGTATACACTGTGAGTCATAAAAACATATGCGCAGTATTTCGACCACAACTTTGTCACTTGTAAACCGATTTTGAAAATATTTTCAGAATTATAAAGAAGAAGAAAAGTATTAATCTTAAATCTAGTTTTTGCGACACTTTCGGTTTGTTTTAAACAATAACCGACGATTTTACAAACATAGTCTGCTTTTGTTGAAATTTTAAAATGGTGTTTACTAATGAAGATAAAGCGCTCAAAAAAACTTGTACCTCTTAAAGGGTTATGGCATACATTGGTTGACTGCCGAATTTCCAACAAAAAACTGGACGCTGGGAGGGCTAGATTGCCTATTAAAGAAATTACGTCGAAAGAGAAGAAAATAAATAGCGTGGACTAGTTGAAGCAACGCCTGGTGGACGTTTGGTAAGACATGCAACAATCTGTCATTGACAACGCAATAGATGAGTGGCGCAAGCGTCTCCGAGCTTGTAATTGCGCAAAGGAGGACGTTTTAAGCAGTTGACAGTAGCTGTATAACACTGTTTATTGCGTGTGTTTCGTTGTTAGTTAAGCCACGAATTTGTAAACATTCTGTAGCGATTAATTTACTTAAAATGAATATTTTCAGTCGAGCATATTTTCATGCACTGCTTCAACGCAAACATAATAATTAACAGAGTCACTTAACGTTATTTTATAGCAAATGTTATCCTGATTATATCTATGCAAGAAGTTAAAAAAATCGGTTCACTAATACCAAAGTTATGGGCGAGAGAGTGCGCACATGTTTTTTTTGACTCACAGTGTACATTTATTACAATTATTTTTTATAAACTTTAATTAGCTTAATGAAAGAGTTCAGTTTTGAAATTTAATTGTGATGACTAATTTTATTATTGTTATTACTTCTGTTTGTCAAAAGTAATGACATTGCATTATATGGGCCTACTTTTATCTTAATTAAACAACGCTACATCAATACGCTTAGGCCGGCAAGCGCGCCAGAAGTCAATGTGGGCGGAGCATGTCGACAAACTTATTGTACAATAAATTTGTCGATCGTCCACACACGATACGATTTAACTGTTCAGATATCTGAACAGTTAAATTGGATGGTTTTCCCGACAGTTTTGAAAACTGACACTCGTCAGTTATATTGTACAATTTATTGTACAATTTATCTGTACAGATAAATCGTATCGTGTGTGGGCAGTCAAGGTCATCAGTTCTCTCGTCAGTTTTCCCGTCAGTTTTTCCCACACGAGGTCAAATTTATTGTACAATTTATTGTTAGAGAAGTAGGGAGAGAGGAACTCTCTCTTTTGGCGCGAATCCAGGAATCTCTCTCTGATATCCGATCTTGAGGCTAAGTTACAGTTATGCAAAAAAATTAATAAAACCATCAGGTTCTGGTGAAAAATAGTTGAACATTTTACCTTTGATTATGAGCACCCACCCGAAAACTCTCTTTCCATAGGTTGTACACATCACGTGTAGCATCCACATCAAAGAGAAGGTGTTCTATCAGTTCCCTGTCACCTAAGCATTGAATATCCTATACATTTTTCAGTAGTTAATGAAACTTTCATACGGTTCGGATTTGATCTTATCTCCTTTCAGTAATAGTTTAACACTACCGTTCTTATAAGACTTCTCTTCTGTAGGAAGTTCTCTGTATTAAAATGTCTAAATAGCGTAGTGGTAACGTAATGAAGTTTTAAATGCCATATCCTGGGGTGAAATACCCTCGTGGGTTCGAATCCCAGCCGCACTGATCTGATAGTAAAAAATCGGACATTCATTGGACTAGTTATACGGAAAATAGTCTAAATTGCCTAACCGTTTAAACATGCGGTATTATAAAATTCATAGATATCAACATAGTTGATCATTTCACTGTAATGAGTGTTTATTTTATTATTACCAGATTAAGCTGGTAGTCAATCATAAAATTTTTATTTTATTTTGCAATTTAAGAGAAAATAATATTTAATACTTACAATTCCTCATATATAAGTTATTGTCGCTCCGGGATTGATTTAGGATGTTGGCTAGGTTTGAACCACTATTCCATGTATCAGGCGGCATGTTACAATATCGCCTGCGATGTACACACAAACAGAAAGGCTGACCCAGTGATATCAGTTAAAGTAAGCATACGGGATGCAACTCTTCCTATACTCCTGCTTCAATCATTTCAAAGTATCAATCAATGACCGTGTTTAAACTAGATTTAGCACTTTAAATAGTGATTTGTAGCTTTCTACCTATATTCTACGTCCTAATGGCAGATCCAAGGCATCTACGTATTTTTATCAGCTTCTTTAATTTTTCTTACACACACTTGCATGTTGAAAAGTTATCTAGCATTCCAAGTTCCTCTCCCTATATTCTTTATTCTATTATTTATTTTAGAAAATGACCGCTCTTGGAAAACATCTCATCCAGATATCCATTACATTCCTTAACAAACAGGTAGGAACGCCTCGTGGCACAGTGGTAGAGAGCTCGTCTCTTGAACTAGAGGTCGCGAGTTCGAGACTGCGTTGCGACGAGGGTTTTTCTCTTCCGAGGGGCGAATAAAACTTCGTCGTATACATTTGGTGGCGTCAGATCGATGGAGAACCGGCCTTAATGTTCCATTTAATATCTAGACCCCTCCGTGTCTACCCCGAATAGGGATACAACGGGACGCTAAAAGGAAGTTTTTTGCTTACCATATAGAGAGGTTTCATGGGCACGTCATTTTTGGGGACAGGCTAAGTGGCAGAAATGGCAGAAATAGCAGAAATTTGGACTCCATGAGTGGAATTAAGGAAAAGGGAACAAAAATCTGTCCGCACGATGTACGTGTTTCTGTTTTATTTTGTAGGCCTATTTATGTATTTAATTAGCAATCGAAATATAAGATAGGCCTATTGTTGGCAAGCTGTAATGGTTTGATGAAATTAGTAATTGCAAAACTTCTGCCATTTCTGCCATTTCCGTAATGCAGATTAAGGTCAAATTTCTCAAAACAGAGTCAAATTATTGGAAAATACATAGATCTGTACACAAAAAAGATATTGAAAGTTTTGGCCTTTTGCACTAGCCTATAGTTTAAGACTTAAGGTTTGTATTTGAATCCTTTACAGTCTTTGTGTATTGAAGCATTAAACTACGACTAGACTAGTGTTGCAGGTCCTCAAGACTTACTGAACGAGTATAATTAATTTAAGTCTTCAACTATAGAATCAAGCTACATAACGAATCTACAAAGTACTGCGTACCAGTAAGATCGGAGCTCATATATTTCATATGTAAGTTCATATAACTTCATGAGGCACATAGGTACACTGTCTGTGTATATTACTAATAAATCGTGTACATTTTTACAAATTGCAATATACGTACATAGAAATTTTATTTTTTATATGCATATATATCTATACATACTTAATGCTAAAAATCAACAAACGTAATCCAATATGGATGCCAATGCCGGCAGGTGTCTAAAAGTGGGCGCGGCTAACAGCTGTGAAAGTCATCCATAGGTCAGTCTATCTGCATCAACTCTATTTGGCGCTTCTTCTATACTCAGTTAATTCATTCTTCTTTTTTCTTCTCCATGGCCAGATTTTGAACCCTTCATGATTCAGAATATCCTCCTTCTTTAAATAAATAATTAAATACTATTTTTTTGAAGTCCATGTTTCACATGCGCACACGAGTGAGGGCCACTCTATGGTTTGTACAATTATATTTAATCTTTTAATTTAATTAATATTTTCCATACGTGACATATTTTAAAACCGAACCTCACACGATCAATTATGACTATCAAAGTTAGAAATAAATCGAAACTTTAATCTTCGTTAATATTGAGCTTTTAGCAAACAATTTAAGCGTTTATTGTCGGTCTACTCACCACGGCGATAGCACAATATTTTCCTCTAGAAGGTATCGGATATCTACAAATTACAAGAAACATATATTATTTGCTAAAGCAAATTCCACCCTGGCATGAGGATGAATTCATATACTTATCGTAGAATTTGTCATCGTTTTCTTTCAATTATTCGGCACATGAACTCATCATTAAAAGGCGGTTTACTAGTTGAACGCAAAGCTTAAATGTTAATGTTATTCCTAATAGCAATGTTAATAATGTTATTCCTAATAGTAATGTTAATAATGTTATTCCTAATAGCAATGTTAATAATGTTATTCCTAATAGTAATGTTAATAATGTTATTCCTAATAGTAATGTTAATAATGTTATTCCTAATAGTAATGTTAATAATGTTATTCCTAATAGTAATGTTAATAATGTTATTCCTAATAGTAATGTTAATAATGTTATTCCTAATAGCAATGTTAATAATGTTATTCCTAATAGCAATGTTAATAATGTTATTCCTAATAGCAATGTTAATAATGTTATTCCTAATAGTAATGTTAATAATGTTATTCCTAATAGTAATGTTAATAATGTTATTCCTAATAGTAATGTTAATAATGTTATTCCTAATAGCAATGTTAATAATGTTATTCCTAATAGTAATGTTAATAATGTTATTCCTAATAGCAATGTTAATAATGTTATTCCTAATAATGTTAATAATGTTATTCCTAATAGTAATGTTAATAATGTTATTCCTAATAGTAATGTTAATAATGTTATTCCTAATAGTAATGTTAATAATGTTATTCCTAATAGTAATGTTAATAATGTTATTCTTAATAGCAATGTTAATAATGTTATTCCTAATAGTAATGTTAATAATGTTATTCCTAATAGTAATGTTAATAATGTTATTCCTAATAGCAATGTTAATAATGTTATTCCTAATAGCAATGTTAATAATGTTATTCCTAATAGCAATGTTAATAATGTTATTCCTAATAGTAATGTTAATAATGTTATTCCTAACGGTAAGTCTATATTGCCGAAGCAAAGTATATTAATATTTAGAGAGTTCATCGATTAAGTAAATATTCCCAAATATTTGAATTGGTTAAGGATTATCAAATAATAGTAATCTCTCAATCCGAATCTTGACTCTACTGAAGAAATGCTATTTGGTTAAATTATTGATTAATTTTAAAAACATTTTAAAAACATTTCAAAAACATTTTAAACACTACATGTACACAACAGCATTGAAAATTATAATAACTACCCGTTTTGTTCAATTCTAGTCTTCCTTCTGCCATGTTATGCCCTCCTTCTTTCTCCAGTACAACTGCAAAACTATTTAAAGAATAAATTAGTCAAATAATGAACGTGAGTTTCTTAATTAATTGATAGATCAAATGATTAACGTAGCTTTAAATTTTTTCAGTGGGCGTGAGAAACAGCTCTTATATTATAATGGTCCGCGCTAATGCAGAAGAGACTAAATGTAAACTGCACGTACTGTTGGTCAATGGAGATCTAGCTTCGATTAAGAATGTGCAATTTAGACTAAGAATTCCATTCCTAAATTCATTTCATTCCTACTATTTTTAAAGAATAAAAATTGTATGTAAGAATTATTCAGCCTCCATTGTAGTATATTCACAGGACTCCTAGTATCTAATATAGGCCAGCAGGGAAAGCACCTCAGAAAATATGAGTTAAAGAGAGTTAGAGAAACTGAGTTCTAATGCGTCCCCTGCGTTCTCCTCAATTTAACTATTGGAAATATTATTATGGTATACCTACCTGAATGGAGTTCCATTGATCGGAGCGAAGTAATATTGATTGATTCTGGACGATACTCTTCTCTGCGAATTAATCAATAATTATTTTTAATTTAATTAATTTAAAGTTACTTTACTGAAAATAAACACAGTCTACAAATGAATTAATGCCTAATCAGGTTCCCAGCAAGAGTACCGACAGTTATGGTAAGCATAAGTGTAGATTATAAGTTTCAGAAAGATCGTTATATCGCCTTACTCTGTTTAATATTATTATTATTAGTAGTAGTATTATTATTCTGTTTCTTACATTTATTATCAAACTTCTTAATATTATAATAATTATGATAATAATTATAATTACAATCATAGTTATAATTTATAATTATAATTATAGTTATAATACTTCGGGTGCTTTACACCCGGGATAAATAAAACAATAATAATAATTATTATTATTATTATACGTCATGTGAGGTTACAAACCATCTCCATACAGTATTTAGTATCAGAAAAAATATAACAGGCACAAGCCCGACATGAAGACAAGCCCGACATGAAGACAAGCCCGACATGAAGACAAGCCCGACATGAAGACAAGCCCGACATGAAGACAAGCCCGACATGAAGACAAGCCCGACATGAAGACAAGCCCGACATGAAGACAAGCCCGACATGAAGACAAGCCCGACATGAAGACAAGCCCGACATGAAGACAAGCCCGACATGAAGACAAGCCCGACATGAAGACGAAGACAACAATATTCATTACATAGATAAATTTCAAATTGTTACAAGCACATGACAGACATAATGATCAATACTATAAGCGGTACACAAAAACATTTTAATATCGGCTACAAAGTAATTTTATTGACTGATATTCTAATTGAGTGATTGAGTGGTTGAGATTTTTACGTGAATGATTGATTTAATAATTGATTGGTTTATTTACAAATTGAATTAGTGAATGATTTATCGATTAATTGATTAACTGATCGAACAGTGAACGATTGATTGATTGATTGATTGTTTGTTTGATTGATTGATTGATTTTTGACAGATACAGACTACGTCCAGGAAGTTGACTCTAGTCGTTAGCGTTAAGCTGCCAGTTTCTCGATCAACCATTTTCGTATCCAACTGCAGCATTAATTATTCATCTATTGCTAATATATAAATTTATTAAAAGTATGATTACAATTTTACTTAATATAAATTTATCATAACATATTACTATTGTTAGGTACCTGAAATATTTAAAGAGAATGGCTGAGAATATACGTAGATAGATACAAAGATTGCAATAAATTGGAAATTATGTCAAGGGGAAAGAAATATAAGTAGCTATAGAATAAACTGGAGCAACAGCGATAACTTAAAAGACTGCAAAGTCTTATAGGAAAGTCATTTGCAAACAACCAAAGAATATTGCAAATCTATGTTCTGTTCAGACCACAAGGCAATGATGAGGATGCTTAGTACACCTAAGTATTGCCAATATCAATCAAAATATAGGAAAATATTCCTAATCTCGGCCTGTCTCTGCCTGTATTTCTTTCCATTTTGCCTTCTGTGATCTCTTTTAGTAGAATTTCACCCCTTAGAATATGTCCTATCCAACTCTTCTTCCTATTTCTTAATACCTTTATCAACTGCCTATCTGTACTAACTCTCTGCAGAAGTTCTTTAGTATATTATCAATTATACACAGGTCATCAACTATGTACTTCCACATATATTTGTTCCTAATTAAATCGAAAGAGCTGGCATCCGCTATTTTTAATCCCATCTGGGCCGCCTCTTATAACACGAGCAGTATTCGATCAGTTATCCCAAACCAACCTGATTCAAGATTCACCTTGCGGGAAAGAACAGTACCGACAAGTACGAAGAATATGCTACTGTAATTGTTTTAGACCAAACCTCGTGCTTGTAGTCACTGATCTCAACCTCTGAGAGATCCACACTGTTGTAGCTTGGCTTCCTACGTCCTTCTGGTGTCTAAATTTTACATCATCTTAATTTAATCATCATCATCATCATCATCATCATCATCAACGTAATACACGTATAACTTTTATTGCGCCAAATTCGTAACAGTAGAAACATACACAGCCTCAAATAAACAGAGCATAAACATAAAATGCATGCGATGAACGTACGTGTGAATCAATTTGTCATCAACTTAGAGGTAAAGTCTAACATTGTAAGATAACATTAAGAGTAAATAAGTGTTAATACAATTTCTCTCTGCAAGCGATATATACATGTATTTACATATATATACAGTATGTATACTACACACACCGGCACACACATACGCACAAACACACATATATATAATATAATATTACATGTATAGGCCTATATACATGTATATATATACAGGGTGAGTAAAAAAATGATTACACCTGCAAAAACTTTTAATATCTCCGGCTATTGTTAATATTTTCCAATAAAACTTTTTCCAATTACTAATGGACTAATTTCGGATGGGGTGGCCAATTTTCATCCAATTTGGTACATAGATTGGCCAGTTATGCAAATTTCAGCAGAGCAACCCCCCATTTTTAATGTACTGTAAATATAAATTATATTTAATTTTATTTTTATTTTGACTCTGAAAAGGGCCGTTGTACTGGTTAAGAAAGAAGCAGTTGTATCTGCTAGCATTGCTGACTATTCGATATGCTTTCCTCCCGCTTCTACGCAGGACTGCAGTCCTTGTAGTTCCTTTCGGAACTCTAGGACAACCGTGTTGATTCCAGCTTGGTGCACTCTCCCAGATTGATTGTAGCACTTCCTGCAGTTCTGTCTTGTTTTTAGGCTTCGACTGGTGTTTCTGATAGAGATGCAGCATGGTTCCCCAGACACAGTAATCCAGAGGATTTAGATCGGGAGAGTTTGGAGGTCATTCTTCTTAATGAAATCCGGTTTTCTCTAGCTGATCCATTCCAGTGCATGATGAGATGCATGAGCCGGAGTACCATTCTGCTGAAATATGAAACCATTTGGTAGAAGAGCATAGCAATCATCAGACAGCTCCGGAAGCAAAGTATTGACGTAATACTGAGAGTTCAATTTTACCTTCTCGTCAATGAAGTGCAATCTGCCCCTACCGTTGTAGCAAACGCCATTTTTTAGGTAAAAATGGGGGTTGCTCTGCTGGAACTTACATAACCGGCTCATTTATGAACCAAATTGAATGAAAATTGGCCATCGCATCAGCAATTAGTCCGCCATTAATTGGTAGAAGTTTGATTGGAAAATATTAACAATAGCTTCATATATTAAAACTTTTTGCAGGTGTAATCTTTTTTTACTCACCCTGTATATATATATATATCTATATATATAATATTATGTATATATATATATATATATATTTATTTATTTATTGGCACAGATAGACAGTTGATAAATGTATTAAGAATTAGGAAGAAGAGCTGGATAGAACACACCCTAAGTGGGAAAAGTCTACTAAAAGAGGAAATAGAAAGCAGAATAGAAGAAAATAGAGGCAAAGATAGGCCGAGATTAGTAATGTTAGATGATTTAAGGATTCACTCATATGTGGACTTGAAGAGTGGAGGCATTATATGCCATGGACCTGCCTGCCAATAGGCAGTGGATTAATATATATATATATATATTATATAATAGGGTTGACATGAATTGCAATTTGTTGAAGACGAGTAATCAATCCACAAATATTAGCGCTAGATTTCATTGCCTAGGTTTTGATTTGTGCAATGCACATCTTGAGATTCCTAGTGAAGTTAAATATACTTTCGCCATGGAGAAACGTAATGCTCATTCATATATTGATCATTTTCTTGTCAGTAATATTAATATGAAATTTGTACATTCGTTAATTACTATTAACGATTATGACAATCTCTCTGATCATTTACCAGTTGAATAGATCAGTTCGATAATTGAAAACATATTTTGTTGTATGGTAACACTGGTTTGTTTATGTTGACATCTGATACATATATTTACATGTAAATGTAATGGGTCTACATTATAACTTCGTTATAATTCATACATATCGCTATAGTGGGTGTTAGAGTTAAACTATAAGTGTTAAATTATTCTTTAATTAATACCCGTATAGTAGGTTGTAAAGTAAATAACATTTCTAAAGAAAGCTTGTATTAGAAATTGTATGGGGAACTAGCACATTTCAATGGTATTCTATGCAGTGTTTACGTTTTCTTGTCCACTGTTTACATTTGGTGTTCCCGATGTTCTATTTATAGCTATCTATGATAATAGCACTTCTCCGAATCTTAAATTGAATCTAGACTGGGTCAATTCTAATAATATAGAATACTATAAAATGACAAGGGAAAAATGTTAACCGTTATTCTTGTTACTAAATGAAACTGATATTAATTCATATGTCAAATCTGATTTTAAGTATTTAATAGGCGAATTATAGTTTAAGCAATTAGCTACTTAATATGAATTTTGTTGAGTTTTATTTGAATATCTTTATGTTGTATCTAAAGGCGATAAAGGCAACAAACTTGTTTGTTTTTCTGTTTTCGTTTTTGTTTACTGCCATGTTTGGTGAAATAAGGTTTATATATATAACATTATATATATATATATATATATATATATATATATATATATACTAAATCAAAAGATTTATTATGCTTTGATAAAAGCCCAGCATTTATGGTCGAAATATATTGGTTAGTCCACGGTATGCTCTCTATAGGGAAGTGAAGCACAAACTGCGATTAAGAATATGCATTGGACATCTCGCTTTTCACAATAATTGAAATATAAAAACGAGACACATATCCAACAGTGGCACAAGACAACGATAACATTCTTTCTATTTATTATTATTCTATGTGATAAGTACAGAGCAATATGTATTGCGACAACGTTATACTTACAATTGGTCTGTATCCTGGATGGAGAATTACGTAGCCGTTATTAGTGATAGCGAATGTATATCCGAGAGAGCCGAGCTGAAAACAAAAAGCTCTTGAATTCGTTACAGGTTTATCTTGAAAAATTGTAATCTGATTATAAAATTAAGAAAGAATGAAATACCAATTCAGTTTTCGTCATCTTACTGAAAATCGTAAAAGATCTAACATAAAATGGAACTTTAGCATATTGGTAGAAGGTGCGTGTCATAAGGAAATTAAGTAACGTTGGGCTCGGTTAGTTCTTGGATGGACGAAAACTGTAGAAGACCGATTGCTGAGCAAATTAGAAAATTCTAATGTATCGGAAGCTTATTTTTCAATCCGCGTTAGCTGCTATCGATGCAAAATCAAGGAGTATACGGTTAGAAATAATCACCAACAGATAAGGATTAACAAAAACTGCAAAACAGCAACTTAGGAAGGAAATTCAGTAACATGAGCGGCATGTCACGTATGTAACTAAATAAATGAAGTTATATTTTAATATAATAATAATAATAATAATAAAGGTTTAACGTCCGTTTCCTCATCCAGGAATGATGTCAGGGACGTCCCCAACAGCACACATCACTACAGATCAATTCACCCAGACCAATCTGCGAAAGAAATGTGCTGAGGAGAAGTAAGGTCCTAAGCGAAAGCCAGTCCGGTGATAAAAAATGGTCAAGGTAGATTGATTATGTTTATGGTGGGAAAAGGTAAGTTTTAAGTTTGCTAGAGAATATTGAAAGAGAAAAACAAGAGCGAAGATTAGCAGGTAAAGAATTCCATATTGTGGGTGCTGCGTAAGAAAATGAACGTCTGCCCAATGACGTGAGAATATTTGGAACTGAGAGAAAATTGGCATCGGTGGAGCGAGGTGCACGTGAGGGACGATAGGTAAGAAGAATTTCAGATAAGTAAGAAGGCTTGCCAAATCGTAGAGTTTTGAAAGTTAATGAAGCTATTTTATATTTTATGTGTTGATTAACAGGGAGCCAGTGACGACTGCGAAGTAGAGAAAGAGAGCGAAATTGAAGTCGAGAGGACTTGCAAACAACACGTACAAGAAAATTTTGGACGTGCTGCAAACGATTGAGAGAAGAAGTAGGCAACCCATGTAATAATGAATTACAGTAGTCGAGCTTTGAATGAACTATAGAATTAGCAAGGATAGTGGCTGAATTTCTAGTATGGGATGGACGTATTTGCCTAATCTGACGAATATGAAAGAAAGAAGCGCGAGAAACAGAAGAGATATGGGATTTAAAGTCAAGGTTTTCATCAAATATGACTCCAAGGTTTTTGGAATATCATAAAACGTGGCAATAAGAGCTTTACTAACCTACTCTAAGGCTATTCACATCTCTTGGAATTAAATCAATGCTATTTACACAGAAATTCATTGGCTTTGAGTAAGCCAAAGCGGTCCGCAGAAATTGTAGAAATTTCTAAAGTCGATGTCTTCCTTTGATCTCTGATTTGAAATAGGCCCTATGTACAAATGGTGTGTATTATTCACTACAAATTTTCACTGTAATATTAATTTTATCTAACTTTCATGTGTAAAAAGTTTATCCATTTCGACTAACTTCATACGTGATATGACATATTTCGATACTATTTCCGAATACCTCGTAGCTCTCTAGACCATCTAGGTAAATTTATATTTTATTTGAAACGTTCAATAGATGTCTAATTCAGAAAAAGAAATGCTTTGCTGATATCATAAGCAAGCACTTCCTAATTTTAAAGCTGGTCGTTCCGTTTGAAAACTTGCGGATTTTTAATAATAATTGCTGTTAACATTTTGATTTCGGTTCTGCGTCCAATGGTTCTCCATACTAGTGCTTTAATCACCTGGCTGAAAAGTATTAGAAACAACGATATTAGTAAAGAGTTTAAGCTTGATTATACTTTACCTTATATGGAGGGATGAGTTTATGTATTTCTCTGAGCGGGATATCAGTTCCCATGACTCCGAGAAGAATTCCAGATGTATTCTAAAATAAATAATAACTGTTCGTAACTTAACAGTTAGTTAAAAATGTTAATACTATTTATAAATATGCATTCAGTTAGATTTTTAAAATTATATTTAGCATATGCGTTAATCCAGATAATTGCTTCACTTGTAAGGCAACTTAGCGTAGACAGTTCACCCGGTAGGCGGGTTAGAGGGCACTCCTCAACGATATGTTTCATGTTTTGAGATTGGCCGAAGTCACAAAGCGGCGAATCACGAATACCCCAGCGAAACTCAGTTTCTCTGCATCTACCATGACCCGTACGGAAACGATTCAAATGGCACCAACTTTCTCTGCAGAGATTCATTCCTGGTAGCGCTTGAGACGGATCCTGAACCAGATGGTTGTTTCTAACATCAGCGACTGACCACTCTAATCTCCACTGAGACTGAGACTCCTAGGGATCACATTGTTGCAGCATTTCCTAAACAGGGTATCGAGATTTGAGTCTCTTCGGAGGAGGATTAGCCAAGTCCAGTGATAATGGGAGGGCATGATTTTCATTGATTCAGTTAGATGAAGAATTGTAATAAAACTTAAATTAGCATGCACTATTTTAACAAATTAAAAACAGACAAAGTATATAGCCTATATGCATAATGTCTACATTTTATATACTTGTATTTTAAAGTCTGAACTGTTCTATACGAAATGAAAACTTACGTGCTCAGGTCGCAAATCGTAAACAGGTTGAGCAACTGTGGTCAACATCTGAAAAATCACCAATAAGTCAATAGCTAGAAACATTTTAAAAGTCTCAGATATCTCTGTTAAGAAATAAATCCACTAATATAATTATATGTTCGCATTGATTACCTACTTAAGAATTGAAGCTGGTTAGTCATTGGTTAATAATAATATTTGTAGGCAAGAATAAAAATGAGTAAAATAGTCATCTTTGCATTTCTGAAACTAAATTCGAAAGCTTACTTTCATTGCTCGTCTATGATACTTTTAGATTGGTATGTCAGCCGATATGAACAAAGGTAATTGATTAATTGTAACTTGGTTACTTAATTTACTTTAGTAATTTATAATTATTAATTACTTTAATTAATTAATTAATTTTAATTTATTGATTGGCGGAAAATAGAGATTAATAAGCATTTCGGTTCATTCATAAGATTCACACAGAGCAGCGACATACTGTAAATAGAAACTTGCTTAATAAAAGAGTGATAAGTTCTACTTTTCACTGTTTAGGCCTAGTAGATACCAATCCATCTTGAAAATTAACTGGTAAGTGAGAAGAGAATTAAGTCATATAATTAGTTTACAAAAAGATATTGGCATACTATAGCAAATTATCAATAATGAAAGGAATAACAATGGAAAAGTTTTATCCCGACCCTGTTTAAACTAGGATTCAAGGGAAGGTCATAATGATGACGAGACATTGATATACTACACCATTAACATACTATTATACTACATATTCTAATCTACTACATATAAAACAGTGATAAGCGTAATAAGTGTTAGTAAAAAATTGAATTAAATTAAAATAAATATCATTTCCTATATACCGTCAAATTAAATTTTTAAAATTTTGACCCGCTTGCCTTTGATCTTGGACTTGCCCTGTTTTGATATCGCTTTCTCTTGTGGTCTCTATGTAGTCAGTCGTCATCATGTGGTGCTTTGACGTCTACTTCTGTATAGTTTACAAGAGACGTCTCTGACATTGCCTTATGTCCAGGAACCGGACATTAAATTCCTATTGATTGATTGGTTGATTGATTATCATAAAATATTATTTTAGAAGACAAATGGCTGACATCATCAATTGAGTCGACTCCGTCAGGGAGGTAGGCGGAAGTCCAGGTCGTTCCATCCGTCAGGCTCAGCACCATCGGCCTGCTCAGCGTCTGAATGTACTTCTACAACCATCACAACTTATGGGATCTGATCTTTGTGTGAAATATTATATAAAGACATTACTTTCATCAGAACACATTTCATGATCTGATCTTGGTGTGAAACAATATATAAAAACATTTCTTTCATCTGAACTCATATGATGTGATCTTTGTATTAAAAATATATAACACTACAAGAAATAAGTAAAGTAAGAGTAAGAAATAAACAATTTAAATATTTAGTTATTTAGTAACTTGCTTTGCAAAACAGAACATAGTATGATATACAATTATACAGTAAAAGACAATGAGTACAAATCAGATTATACATCAGGCACAACACACATAGGACCTTTCAAATAAAAATCACGAAAATATATTATACTCTTAGATATAAACAAGTTGATTGAAGAGAATAATCTATTACTAAAATAAGAATGACCTAGGTAGTGACTACAAAGAATACGCCTAATTAAAAACAGATAAAATAGAATGCAATTGACTCAAAAAGTGTTGAAAAATTTAAAACCATAGGCTTACAAGAGCAGTGAATGTCATTAGAAAGTCACAACAGACAACCGACTTCCTTAAAGACAACAACCGGAACTATGACCTGATCAACTTGATGGTCGACAGATTGCTCCTTGATGAGCGTAAAACAGACTACTGTTAGGAATCTATGCCTTTGATTTGCTTCCTGACATTAGAGATGATGAGATTTCATATACCCGTAATGATATAGTTATGAACCAACAAATTTAAAAACTATTTTGAGACTCACAATTACCCTAAAATTACCACTATAACAGGCAATGCAACAAATTTAACTTGTCTTGTTCTATGAACTCTTTACTAGTATAAAATTATGATTATTATTAAGATATACAATTTTACCTGAACTTCGTCACTAGCATCAGTAATAGTTGGAACTTTTGTATAGTAACCTAAAATGTAAAATTTATACCATTACACATACAATTTTAGAAACTTATCTCTTGTAAATGCTGAATAAATTCTATTTTGACACTTTTTGAAATAAAATTCTTGGAAATGGAAGTCAATATACATGCATATCAAAGCAATGATGGAGTAAGTTCTTGAAATTTTAGAAATTTAATGCACCATTAAGTCTTTACTAAGTCTGTACTAAGTCTGTACTAAGTCTGTACTAAGTCTGTACTAAGTCTGTACTAAGTCTGTACTAAGTCTGTACTAAGTCTGTACTAAGTCTGTACTAAGTCTGTACTAAGTCTGTACTAAGTCTGTACTAAGTCTGTACTAAGTCTGTAGAAGCAGATAAAGCTGTGTTAATGAGCAGTAAGCTCATTAACAATGACATGCAAAATATGAGATCGGGTGATAAACATCAATTTAAGCAGTGCGTTGTATATAAAAGAAAAAATAGAAACAAATTTAGTGTAACGGACCTCTAAGTCACCCTATCTCAACCCTTTCGATTACTTCGTGTTGGTTTTATTGCTATCCGAATCACCAGTAACCATAAACCAGTATAAAAATCAGTAATTTAAACCAGTCACAAAAGCTCAGCTGCAGACCATGTTTCAAATATGATAAGAAAAGTTAAAATACTAGCAATAATAAATAGCATCAAAAATTCTTTAACAATTTTAAGTTAACAAAGTCTGGTATTTTTCTAATTAATTAATTTTGAGAGGGT